>WEIU01019053.1:0-25655 GCA_013389925.1 Aegithalos caudatus | reverse complement strand
GCCCGCCCGCGCCGCGGCATGACGGGGGCTGTAGTCCGGCCCGCGCCGGGGATGCTCGTCCCTCCGAGGGACGGTGCAGCTCCCGCAGCCGTCCCGCGCGGGGAAATAAACGTCCAACCCTCGCCGGAATGCTGCCGGCAATCACGCAGCAATCCCCGTCTCGTTTGTTTCTGCAGAGGTTATAAAGTTCCAGCTCTTCTCTCACTTCCTACTGGCCTGTCGTCCGGGGTTCTTTGTGCCTCCAACTCTCTCCCGGCGTGTTTTTTACTCCAAAAGAGGCTTCTGGCACACAGCCTCTTTCGTGATGCTTGTTTGTAAGGGGTTTTAAAAGCTTTAGCTGATCTTATATCTGGAATAAGAGGTGAATGAGGGAACAAAAAATAATGAAAGGGGAGAGAGAGGTAACTGGTAGAGAGGATTAGAAACTAGGACCGGTTGTCCTTGTAAATTGTTCCCACTCATTAAATCCTAAAGGTGAACCCTGTTTATCCGCACACGTCAGCAACGATGCCAAAGTGCAAGCAAATAAATAAATACACTGAGTCTGACCAGGATCAATTTGTGCAGCCTCCATTATAATCACTGTATTGGAATGGTTGCTGCATCCAGACAAACAAATCGGTCTATGCCCTGAGTCTGGTACATCCAGTGAGGTAGCTCTGCCTCGCAAGGACATCCCAGATGTCCTGCCAGTAACCTTAAGGTCAAGGCGGGTCAGCCGTGTTATAATTGGCTTCCCACAAAAAGAAAGGATCGTCACCTACCGCCCAGTGGCTGTGTGAAATTCCTCCTTGGCTCAGAGACATCAAAGGAAAATCAAAGGCATCTTCGAGTCTGATCCTTACAGCTGACTGTCACCCGAGCATTAGACTAAGAGGCTGGCTGAAAGGGAGCAATTTGTAGATCCACACAGCTGACTGATCACTTCAAGTGGTGATCATGAAAACTGAATGACGTTGACATTAACAAGTCCCCTGGTGGAGATGTAATTTTGCAAAGCAGAAACACACATAGAGAAAGTTATTACTATTAGCATTTACACTTTTGTGGCATCTAGTGCAGCAGAATCAGAGCACACTTTCTCAGTCACAGCTGGATAACCTTTAGCAAATGATTTCACAGTGCTATGCCTCACTTCTCATCTGCAAAAGGCCTCGATTAGCCTGCCTTAAAACAAGGTTAGCAATCCTCAACTCTCGCTAAAATGCCAGTGAAAGCACACATGAGGCACAGCCCAGGAGCCATCAGAAGGAGTTTGGGATTAGAAGGGATGGATGGCTGAAGGGAGATTTAGGGAAGGAAAAAGTGTGAATCTTTTCACTTCACAGTTGAAGGACTCAAAACAAAACATCCTTTATGTCAAATATCTGTACCCCTAACATATAGGCTATCCACACTGCCACTTCTCACCTGCAGTCCTTACTGACTGCACTGGGATGGATGGATGGATGGATGGATGGATGGATGGATGGATGGATGGATGGATGGATGGATGGATGAACAGATAGATGTGCTGCACTAGTTACCACCACTGCTGGTGCCAACTTGCCAGTCTGTGATAATCAGCCTGCTAGTAAAAGGGTCTGGATCTCCAGCTGAATCCCCACTCAAATAAGCTATAAAAACTCCCAGGAATAGGTAACCTCTTCTAGATGCTGTTCATCTTCAAATCCCCAGCCTACAACTGAAAAGCTTCTGCATGCAACTACCTTGACACATCCAGACCTCTAATCTCAGCTGGATATCCAGATCCTCAAAGTGTGTTTGAGTCCTCCTGTGACTCTTTTGTGTAGAAAAATGTTATATCTTCTGATGCTTCACATCACAGTTACCATTATCAGGCAATGTAAAAGTAACCTCAGTGTGGTAGAATTTTCTGTGCCGTGTCATAACCATACAGGATGTGCTGCCATTGTGATAGAAAAGGATAAAATCATGGGAACATGGTTGTTTTGTCACAGCAGTACATTTTTATCGTGATGGCAAGAGGAAACATTCTCAGGAAGAAAGAAAAAAAGAAGACAAGCTATTTCAAACTGAGCTTCTGAAAGGTTATATAAAAAATCCAGTTTGGGAAGCTGCAGTTTTTATATACAGGAGAATATAAAAAAGGTATCCATGTGGCAACTACAGCTTCTTTCATTCAGTTTGGCTCAATAATTTGTATTGACATGACAGGCACTGCCAAAACTTAAGAGACAAGATCATTGAGCATCTGTCGCAGGTCAAAATAATATATCAAGTATCAGCTCTAGACAAGGCTTTACACAGTGGCAACTACTTAATCAATCCAGTCGTGCATTACTAATGAACTCATTACAGTTGTATCTCAGTGCACTGCTATCCAGCATCCCAAGTTTACCCGGTTTCTGTTTGACATTAGTATCATATGTTGCTTCCTTCTCTGTAATTGCAATATTTGTATATGGCACTTCAAAACACTGTGAAAGCATTCATTTATTCACCATGGAGAAGAAAGCATTACTACCTTTGGATTATAGATCAGAAAACAGTAGCAGAGAGATTATATGATTTGCTCAAGGCTATAAAACCAGACAGGTTCAGATCATGTTCATTTCCAAAGCCTGCACTGGGTCTGTTAATCCTTACTTGACTATCTACATTCAAACACCTCTTTTACCAAGAATAAAATACAAAACTGGACTGACAGTAAGTAAGTCTGTAAGGAATTACACCTTCCACATTTCCTCTATGTTTCTGCTTTTTTTGACAAGCTTTATTCTTTGTTCTCTTTTTAACCTGAACAAGTCTCTGTTGGCTTCTCACAAAAGGTAAAATGAGTCACCTTTACCACAAAAAGTGATAGCAGAGCAGACAGAAAAAAGATACAAGTCAAATTTCAAGCCATATGGAATCCAGGCTCTGATGGGACCCAAAAGTATATGTCATTTACCCAGAATGGAAGTAGGATTTGCTCATTGCCTTAACTACACAAAGCTAGCTTGCTTGCTTGCTTCCTTTTCAGCCAACTAATTTTGATCTGCAGGCTTATCTCCTGTAAGTTTTGTGACATCTGTGTGTGGCACTGATTGCATCAGCTGAAAAGAGACATAGAGCTGGTTGCCATCAACAGATTGATGGTATCATAGCCCTGGGCTCCTCATGACCTTTCTTACAGCTCTTCAGCACATGATGAAAAGGAAAAGAGACAGGACCAGCCCCTGTAGGACTTTACGTGGGAGTGGTCTCAGAGAAGAGGCACAGCTGTACATTGCTTTTCTCCAGCTGATGTCTGTCAGAGGGGAGAGCCTGAAGGCAGCTTTCCACTCCTGCAGCCTCCTCAGCACCTGACAGCAGGGCTGCAGATGCAGCATATCCATACACATCAACTAGCAAGTTCCAGGGAATACCATAAGCACACCATAATCATGGATACAAAGGTGCAGCTGTTACATAAAGAACTTTTTCTTAGGCCACAAATTCAATATCATACTGTTGCATGAACTCTTTTTAACACCATTTTAAAATACATCATGAGTCTCAAGAGACTGCTATTATTCAAGCTGTGACATATTTATGCTTTTCACCTGATTCACTCACTGGGGTCAATGGGAATGGCATGGAGACAAGTTGGGGTGGCATTTAGTTGGAATGCTTCAATAGAAATGCTCTGCAATGGTGTTCTATGCAGCATAGAACTCTGGGCCACCATTTGCTACATCATATCTTTTTACATTTTAAAGACCTAGGCCTCTGGACGTTTTGTACAGACCTTGAATAGCATAAAGAAAAAATACACACATGCAGTGTGCTTTCATGGGAATTTTATTTTTGTACTTTATGGTTGTTGTTTCCTTCATTCTAGAATAAAAGTACTTTTGGACCACAGGTAGACAGATGCTCTTTATATATGAGAGGAAAAAAACAGTCGGTACTGCAGGAGTCAGTTAAATCTTGAGTACAGATATTTTCCAAGTATTTCCTCCTAGATATTTCCCATTACAGTTTTTATTGTTTTCTCTAAGTCTGAGGTCTGCATGCCCCTTTTACATTTAAGAAGCCATACTGTTAAGAACACGGGCTTTTCTTTGACTGAGTCTCCAAAGCTGGATATAATGTGTTCCTGAGTAAAATAAAAAGCTTCTACAGTACAGGCACCTTGCTGGCAGGTAGTAGATAATTTATGTCTCACAGTTACCTGCTGAGACAATAGTTAAACAAGATTAAAACAACCATTGGAGTCTAGCTGTTGTGCACTGACTGCGCACTGCTGCATGTTCCCCAGGTACTGTGGTCAACAGTTTTCCAGTGATTTGCCAAAGCTTTATAAAATATTTAGGCTACTTTACCTTTACTGTATCATCAGGAAAGTGTTGAACAATGAGCTTGTGAAGAGGGCAGAGATCTGAATTCAATGCAGAGTCCAACCACAGGTTTCCTGCATGAGGATTTACACACCATGTGATCTGTGGGGGATGACGTCTCCGCCTATAAATCAAAAATAGGTGCATAAGTGGAGTTTAGCTAATACCCCCTGGATGGTGATGGCCTACATACTCTAGTAACAGGGGCCTGTCTGGTTATTTTTGAACAATATAGGTCACTATTCTCCTAGCAAAATGTTTGAGTTCAATATTCAAGTTTTATAGCAAGACAGATTCTGCCATGTTCACCGGGGTGGCCTCCCACCAACAGCTGGCGGCAGAGAATTAGGTGGGGCTTCTCCTGCAAGCAGAGAGCTATTATGCCTCTGCTCTGAGTGCACAAAATATTAACCCAGATGAAGGACCAAATATAGATACAGGACTACAAATATGCAGTCAAAATACTGTTTGGTATAAAACAATGTTTGCACTACTGGCCTCAGTATTTAGTAGAGCTGTATCCATTCACAGTAGCTGTGCATCTGTCTCTATATTATATCCAAAAATGTATTAACATTCAACCATCAGCACATATTTACTGCAGACTATGTTCTACTAAAATATTTTTATTCATCTATCCTATGAGAATATAAACAATACATCTATGTGTATATATACAGTACTTTCCCCTTTCCATATGTAGATAGATAACTCTGTATCTACTTTTTTTACACATGTGTACACACACACGTGCACACATATGCATGGCATATATTAGAGATGCCTTGTGTGGATTTACACGATTTTATATTAGTAAATATCCAGTCAATATTGGGTTTTTCCCTCCATTTTCAGGTTTCCTGGAATTAGTTTGTATGATTAAACACTGCCTGTTTGAGCTTAAGATCAGCAGACTAAATTAAGTGTATGATTATGCAGTCAGCAGCTACAACATCTAATATGGCAAAGTTTAATGAGGGATTTTCTTCCTGGAAAACCTTGTCTTTGCAAAGACCACTACTCAGAGCCGTATGAAAGAATCTGTGCTGTGATGAAGCAAGCATGAAAAACTCCCCTAATCTTATGA
Organism: Aegithalos caudatus; assembly: GCA_013389925.1. Classification (NCBI taxonomy): domain Eukaryota; kingdom Metazoa; phylum Chordata; class Aves; order Passeriformes; family Aegithalidae; genus Aegithalos; species Aegithalos caudatus. The sequence goes on along the minus strand of WEIU01019053.1, from coordinate 20,243 downwards.
TCAAATCCCTTGGCTTTCTGCAGCTGTGCACTCAGAGTAGCAATTTAGCAATCCCATAAGGAATTTACTAGGTCCTTAGGATTTTCTCTATAAACCTTCTTCCTTCCCTGCATATTACAGTAACCCATCTTTTAGAAGGAAAACACCACAGAGAATGCTGCATAGGAGAAGAGATTGTAGAAAAAGCAGAGAAGCAAGCGGGAATAAGACCTTGATCCTAAACTCTTTGAATGTAATGGATTGACTTCAGCAGGCTTTGGCTCAATCCCTAGCTGTCAGGGAGGAAAGCCAGTTTAAAAAAAAAAAATAAAAAAAAAAAAAGGGGGAAAAACAGCTGAGAATCAACAGGGAAACAAAAGAAGCAGAAAGAAAAAGTACTGAAGAGAAAAGGAAAAAACCAGAAAGGGTACAAGATAGAGTGCTAAGGGAAAAGAGACAGTGGAGAGTAATAGTGGACACCACTAAAACAGAAGCAGAGAGGAGTGAGGAAAAAAGGTGAACAATCTGTGAAATGGACTGTGCAGGAAGCTGATTTGCTCCTGTTTTTTAAGCTGGTTGCACATAACACAACCTCATCACCATGACAAGCTGTCACTGTATTTGCCTCATGATGTGCTTCCTGTCATGCCGAGTATCCCAACTTCTCTGGGCACCAGGCCAGCACTTCCTAGAGCATACCATGGCTCCCAAGTGTTCTCTGCCTCGAGGTTTCCTGTACACAGAGCACCTGGGGTGCACCTGGGTCTCCCCTTGGGTATTGGGGTAAGCTCCTGCAGAGGTCAGTGGGAATGGAAGGAGCTCAGTGTCAAATACACTGTCTTGCCTCTTACTTCACTGCAGCAATGAAGAAATCATTAAACATAGGTCTTATAAGCACAAGATTGTTTTGCAGGCCAAGAACAGAACTTAGGAGACCCGAATTGTGTTTCAAAGAATGTTGACTGTTGCCTGTTATACAGCTCTGGCAATTGTCAGTAAGTCTGTGTGAAGGGCAGCTCTAAGAGAAACTGTAGAGATCCAGGTAGGGATGGAGGGCAAAACTCATGCTGGATGAGGAGTCTGTGATTGCATGAGGACATTGGAAACAGAGTCTAGGACTGAATGATGGATTGAATGAGGAAAACGCAATTGAATTTTCAAAATTGGTGGATGAAACTTAAGGTAACAAGACAGGAGCTAGCAGGACAGCAGAAGCTGCAGGCACACCCTCCCCCAGAGCCATTAGATTCTCAGATTTCTCCTCTCAGTCAGTATGTGCCTCAACACACTATTATCTACAGATGGCAATTTTCTATTCCTATGAGTTAATTCTGGTGTCTCAACAACCAGGATGGCCATGTGGAATTTTACTGATGTCAAAGATAGAACATCACCTTCAAAATGGAAATATTTTTTGTCTGGATTGCTTTAAGAAAAAAATAGGAATTTTGCACACAAAACTCTGTTCTGAGGCAACAAAGTCTCTCACTCAAAAAGTCAGGAGATGCTAGATTAAGAATGCTTCAAAAATTGTAGTAGCCTCCCTTGAATGTAGTTTGTGGAATGGGGTTTTTAATGACACAATTATTTTTTCCTCACAGATTGCCTAAGCTGTTTGTTGCAATAGTTGGGAGATGTATAATTAAAGGCAGGAGATAACTGAAAGGAAAAAGATGTTCTTATCGTTAATGCAATGTGACCTCTGTAACATTGGGAAAATTGCTTAAATGAAAATTTCCCCACATTATCTCTAAATGTCCATATCTCTGTTTCTGAGTATCCAACTTGGTATCTGAAGAGATTTATAGAAATGCTGAGCACTTATAAGAGAAACTGAATTGAATAGGAGCAGTGCAGTGAGTACTTAACGCTCTGTACAGCTGACTGTTCTGAAATAGGAGATCTTTGACTGCTAAACTCTACAGTCAGAATAGGAAACTCAACCATATATTCCCCATCAGGAAGTGGAAAGACATCCTGGTTTGTTCTACTATGGAATAGACAAGATTATCACAGGCATGAAGCACTCGAGCTCTTAAATGATAAACAGCATGCAGAGGTGTAACTCACATCTAAGGGAAGTCTAAGCATACAAGGAGGGAGGCAAGGGACACACATGGATCATGGAAGTTAAAATTTGAAAAGCTTTGCACCTACTGAGCACCCTCTAACCTGTACACTGAAAAAGGAAAAAAAAGTAGGGGAAAAAAGTATGGTCAAATATTAACAGATGCCTGTTCATCTAAGATAGCAGCTTTAGAGGAAACAAGTAGTGACAAGACAAGAATGTGTTCAAAAACATCCTGTCAAGCCTATGCAAAAATGTGTTAAGGACCTATAAAACTGAGATAATGATACTTTTCCTTGCAAGCAAAGTGCTTGGAGAACTGCTGGTGAAATCTGCTAGAAGACTTAATGCATTTTTCTTTTCACGGGAACTATAAGATCTTACCAAGTGACTCCAGGATAACTCAAAGGATGAAGACAATTTTAGTCAGTGGGAAGTTAGTTTATTTCAGGGGTTTTGGAGCACAATCCATGAGCCATCAAACCCAGTTCAATCTTATGAAGAGGCCTGATGTCATGAATTGTACATCCTAGAGATAAAATCACAGAGTTGAGGTTATTAGGGTGACACAAGCCAGGATCTGGGTTTGGTTTATTTTTTAAACAAGTCATGTCTTGGCAGAAACCCAGGAAAGAAAAATATACATAAAAATAATAACAGAAAAGATAGCATGGTCATAAAACAGCCACTGAAGTCTGTGAAATATATGAGGGGGACAGCACTGAGTCTCCACAATGGCATTGTCCAGTTGAACTAGTATAAAACAATAGGACAAGGCTTAGCTGATGCTGCCAGGGTCACCTCAAGCTCATATCCCCACACATGCTGCAGAAGGAAATTAGCTGAAAGGGACAGGTTTTTTTCACTTTTGTCAGTTATCCAGCAGGAAAAGCGAGCACCTGCTGAAGGGTCTTGTCAATGACAAGCAGCAAATGGTAGCACTATAATTGCCAGGCAATGCAGGAAATGTGACCTGAGAAACACAGGCCAACAGTGAAAAATGCTGCAGATTTGAAGTGTGCAATAGTTCTCCAAGTTTATGAAAGCAGTGCATCTGGGCAGCTCACATGGGAGACAATGACAGGGCACATCTGTGATGTTACTGTGGAAAGACAGAAAGTGCAAGGTACTAAGTAAGCATCATTTAGAAAAGGAGTCTTACCATTATAGTGAAGAAAAGAGAACCACATTAGCCATTTTTTGCAAATTCCTGGGCCAATCCTGTTGCCAGATTTGCAGGCCCTGCTCTAGGTCAGCTGGACATGCTGTTCCCAGCACTGTCAAATACTCCTGAAGAGGCCAAGTACCCAAAAGCTTCTGCCTGTCTCTGGCAGAAGACCTATTCCTCTGTGAATTCCCGTGTGTAAGCTTTTATCTCACTTTGCATATGATTTCTCTGAGTCCTGTGGAAAAGAGCTTCATGTACATTAGTGCTGTAAGTAACAGGGAGTTACTGTCACTGCAGCTGAGGTGCAGCTCCTCTCTGTAGGTGAGGGTTTGATGGACTGGGTGTGTAGAGTCTCCAGAAGTAAAGGGACACCAAATATTGTCTTCAGTAGGTTATGCTTAAAGACTGCTCTGAGGAGAATGTGAGCAATGTGGGATTCAGTGAATTTGCCTAAATGAAGAATTACCAAACACTTCATGTTCTTCTAGTAAACCTCAAGACAAGAGCTCTAAGGTATAAGCACTTTTATTCTGCTGTCATCTCTTTGGAAGAGGAATCGCCTTTTCTCTAGATAACATCTTGCACTATAGTCTTCTGATCTGATTAGAAGACCTTCCCACTGATGTGTTGCGAGTAATTACAGAAATATTTATTTTCCTTTTCCTCTTGATTCAGTCCTGAGGTGGTCAGAAAAAGACAGAACTGGAAATGTTCAATTGTGTGTCATCTATGAATTCTTCCTTACCACCTTATCTTCCACCTTCCTTACCATAAACCTGACTTTATGCTTTTCCCTGTCACATGAGTATCTGATTGGTTATGTATGCAAAAATGCCAGACGTTTAAGTGGGAATGAACTTGTTTTTAATATTGTGTACTTACAGGAGGATCTTAAGGGCAAGGACCTTTTCTTTAATTGGCATATAGATATAATGTAATTCTGTGATAAGGAACATGGATATATTTAAATCAAAACACTCAGTGTTTGTACCACAAAAGGGATAATATGCCTTATGCAATGGAAAATCATGACTCTCAAGTCTTCTGGAATTACAAACCCACAGCTTTAATCAAAGTCTTTTGGATTTTTTGTGTTAATATTTAAATATTACAATATATGCAAGAAAGATTACATATTGAGACTCAGCAAAATAAGTTAATTTTTCTGCAATGTCAACTCATGTTCCTTTCTTAAGGCATATTGTGTGGAAAAAGTACAGCTGTCTTCTGATACAGTTTTTCTTTTGGAATTGGATTTACATACTGTAGTAAGATGCCCTTTTAAATTTCCTTCTTTTCAAGTCTGTTCATTGTTTTTTGCTTACAATGTTGACAATACTACCACAAGGCCTATTTGATTTATAATTGCATTTTGGCAGACAAATTTGTTAACATAAATATCACATTTATCTGCCCATATTGCTAGTAAAAATATTTAAAATAATTTTTAAAACCTATTTGACCTTTCACTTTTTATGTGTTGTGGAGTTCTGAGGAATTTCACCAAGTGTGTAAGACAGCTTCCTTCCTTTGGAATAATTTTATGTTTTATGTAACAAGAAATGCAGGGAAAAGAAATGTTCTTTGTTTACAAACAACAGAGTCCTATTCAAATGTTGAACAACTGTTATTATTAATTATTTACATTGTGATAGTTGTGCAGAGACACCAGCATGGAGCATGGCTCTATTTTGTTAGCTGCTATACAAACACAGATGAAAAAGATGATTGTGACTATTTCATATGCCCAATATGGTAAGTTGCTTAAGGTAACAATGATTTGTCTATAAAAAGCAGGAAAAGGCTTGGATTAATCCAGACAAAAAAAGCCTAATTATGCTGCTAAAATCATTTGTGGTAAGGAAAAAGGAAACATAACTAGAAAATAATGTGCTGCATTTACCTCTGTTTACTTTTAATAGAAGGATTGGCTATTCAAATCTTCAGAAGGACCATTAAAAAAACAAGACTGAAGAGGATTTAAGATGGTCATGAAAGGAAAGTCAAACATTTTTTAATGGCTACTTCCTGCATCACCTGTGTTACACCAGTGCACTGCTGGAGCAGATCAGGTTCTAGAGGAAAACTTGGGTGACTCATTACTTTTGCCAGCTTTGGCTTAAACCTGAACAAGCACTGAGTTCCTGTTCATTGAATCATAGAACATCCTGAGTTGGAAGGGACCCACAAGGATCATCAAAGCCAGCTTCTGGCCCTACACAGGACACCCCAAGAGTCACACCATGCGCCTGAGAACATTGTCCAAACACTTCTTGAGCTCTGCCAGGACTGGTGCTGTCACCACCGCCTGGGGAGCCTGTTCCAGTGCCCAACCTCCCTATGGGTGAAGAACTTTTTTCTAATCCAGCCTAAACCTTTCTGGACACAGTTTCATGCCATTGCCTCAGTTCCTCTCACCAGTCACCAGAGAGGAGGGATCAGTGTCTGTCCTTCTGCTCTTTCTACTGGATCTTTTTCCTCTCCTATCTCTTTCTTCTGTCTCTTTCTCTTTTTAGCTTTTTTTAGGTAGGGGTTTTGATTAGTTGGCCAGGATCTCAGGCCTTGTTGCTGGGACATTAAGTTGCCTAAGATCCCTGCATTCAAAATCCCAAATCATATTTAAATTTTTAAAACTGGATGTGAACACAATTTAGATTCACTCCTCCTATCAACTTTAAAACAACAGTGATGCAGGAATCTACAATCTAGGAGCATTACACTAATCTAAACTTATAAAAAGATAATTATACATTCTAATTTTGGACCCAGAACTATTTGAAAGTGTTTCTGCTATTGATAAAACCAGTATTGGAAGGTGTTAATCCCTTAGAAGTTTTAAAAGATGGATGTAGAAAATCTGTGGCATATCAGGGCACTGAAGTGTGTAAAACTACAGGCTAGCATTATCATTACTGGCTTACATTTCTTTCTCCTAGCACATTGCCATTTCCAGTAGATTTGATCCATGATTGTTTCATTTTCAGTATTATGCCAGTTTCTGGAACAGCCAACACAATATACTGGGTTCCTTTGAATTCTCCAGGAACAACAGCCCTCCACAAAGCCCCACTCTCTTCAGAATGCCTATTTAAGATGGGATTTGTGTGTCAGAAAACAGTCAGGCATGCCATTTTCTGTATGCCTGCTAAATGATACTTAACCTACTGTGCCAGAATCTAGAGAAGGCTGTTTTCTCCTACAGACTTTTTCTGAGGAAAAAAATTACTTCCTTTCTCTCTAAGAGGGTTGTTTCCATCAAGCTTTTGGAGAAGTAATCTCTGCTAGAAGGCATGATCATGACCATAAAGGCATTCAGCACTTCAATTCATGTATGAGAATTGTAGGGAGCAGCCCTTGTCATTTAATCTGATTCACAGGGGGCTGAGAAGGAAGCAGACAGAAGCAGTGTCTGCTCAATTTGTCAACAGGAAATCTGACCAAAAGAAGTACAGTTCTGGTCTGGTTTAGGTGAAGAGCTGAGCTTTCTATAGAACTATGTTAATTAAAAATGCTTCTGGTCAATGGTGTTTGTTCTCTGCACAAAAATGCAGCTGAAGCAGTGATAATAATCCTACTATTAAAATTTTGTAGAATTACTGAGTCTTTCATATATTTATTTTGATTGTCTTATACTGTTCTTTTTAGGCTGTGTTATCCCTTTGGGGTGTTGTGGACTGCTGGGATGCACCATTTCCCTGTACAAATTTAGTGGAAGAGGAGGGCATGTTGATCTACTGATTTATTACAGGGAACCTGACCTACAATGAAGAATATAATTTTGTAATACCTGGACTACAGTTCCCAGGAAGCAGAGTAGCTATGTTTAGGAATCAAAATATTTTTCTTTTTCCCTGCTATTTCAGGCTATTCTGTATAAAACAAGGTCTCCTTAACTGCCCATTTTCCAGGCAGGGCTAACCAAGGATCCACAACGACACAATTGAGGAGACCTACTTAAGGGGAAAAAAAAGAAACCTAGACTTTTTTTCATATTTCATCATCTTCTAATGAGTTTATTTTCTTTTATGTGAGGTACTTAGGCTGATTCTTCAGAAAAATTGGAAGCTAATAATGATCAGTCTACATTTACTCTGCACATAACTATAGAGGTTATGATGCATGGCATAATTGCAGTGTACTGAATGTTTCCCTTTTACAGCTGGCTGCAGAGACTGTTACTCATTTCTAGATGAAGGAGTTCCTCCTTCAGTTTAGGAATTTGTGCTTCTGCTGCTGAAATTTCTGAACTTAATCCTAACCGGTAGTTGTAGACAGCTGTATTTAATTATCATACAAACAACGTTTGTTTATCATCCTCCATTCTAAGCTACCCAAATACACCTGACAACACTACTGTATCAAATGAGCCAAAGATGCTCTTGGAATGGAAGTTTTCCTTAATGCTCTTCTTTACAGCAAGTAATTTATCACATGCTTAAATGTTCTTGTTTCTTTGTTTCATTTCTCTTTCTCTCAGTGACAATAAAGAAACAGAGAAGACCCAAGGTTAGATCTGGCATAACTCCAACACCAGTTTGCCTCTTATTCACGAATTAATTATTTATCTATTTTCCCAAGAAAGACAAACAACATGCAAACAAAATCAGGATGTATTATGTGTATTTACAAGCAAGCGAAACGCAGCAAAGATAAAAGACAGACTTGAAAATTTAAACTATTCTTGAAGAAAAGACACCAGGGATGAAGGGAAATTTTGTGAATGCATTCAAGTACTTTGGCCCAAATCCATGCCAGCTATTAATCCATAGCTTGCAGATGAATTTGTTTCACTGTTATTTAAAAAGAGAACAAAACCTGAACAAAACCTGAACCGGAGTGGTTACAATGAGCTGACAACCTCGGCGCAGAGCACAATGTAGTGGATTAGACTAGAGAAAACACATTTTGTTAGAGAGCTGTCACCAAAGAGTAAGGATGAGCTTGTAGCTATGGCTTTAGTGCATTTCTGGGAAGGGCTGAATTCAAGTCTTGTGACCTGAAAATCTCCCCCTCTCTGTGGGTCTGTTCCCTGAGTAAAATAAATCAACTTTTACCATTCTGCACCACAAAAACCTTCAGTGAACACGTGATGTGCCGCCATTGGGACCATACCTGGGCTTTGGAGAGCTAAAGCCGTGCACCTCTTCTGCGTGAAGGACAATTCTCCCAGGTCCTCAGGCATCTCAGCCAAAACGCGGCTGAATTTTGAGGGGAAGGACGTGGACACTGTTGTCTGTGCTGGGCCACAGACGGGATGAGCAGACCTGGCCGGAGCCGCCCCTCAGGAGGAGTCGCCCCTCAGGAGGAGTCGCCCCTCAGGAGGAGTTGCCTGAGGGGCAGCGCTGTGGGCCGGAGGCCCTGACGGGCTCCCTGGGCAATGGTTGTTCCCCTGACAGCCGTGCCCGGCATCTCCCTTTTCTCGGGACTGGTGTGGTGCCCTGAGGATGCCGAGCGTGCAGGGAGGGAGGCGGAGCCGGGTCTTGCTGCCATCTCAGGAGCTCTCCGGTGGCTGTCCTCCAGGAGGAGGTAAGGCTGGAGACGCGGCGTCTGTCATCTTTGGGGTGATGGCAGATCATGGTGTTCAGAGTTCCACATTCTCATTTATATCTGATTTACAGAACCTATGAAAGGATTTCCTGGTTTGTTTTTTGGGTTTTTTTTTTGACTGTCCCTCCTGAGTGTGGCAGGAGGTCTCCGGGTGACCGTCGGGTCCCTGTCACTGTTTGCCTGATCCAGAGGTGATTTCATCCCTTGTGAAGGGACAGAATGGTTTTGGGGAAGGTGCTGCTGGGAGGTCTGAAGGGAGCCCCTGGACTCCAGAGGTCCTGAGGGCACTGGCCCTGCTTGGCAGAGCGGCCACAGGGAATGTCCCACTCACGGCAGCTGTCAGCATTGCCAGCTGAGGGCTGTTACTCTCAGTACATTTCTCTGTGAATTCGTAACAAATATTTGGGGAGGGGAAGAAAAAGACAAACTTTGTTGTGCTGCTTCACAGGGAACATGTGTCAGGGAGCCATAAGAACTGGCAGCTCCCTGGGTTCTGGAGGTGGCAGGACACCCCTTTCCAGGGATCAAAGCAGTGGGAGATGCGGGGCAGCTCCAGCTCCAGGCATCGAGTATGGAGCTGATCCCTGGGCACAGGGATCAGCTCCATAGGACCCGTGGATAGAGCTGTGGGCAGCTGGAGACTGGTGCTGCTGCATCATCACGGGCAGGAACTGAGGGCTCCAGAGCTGATCAGAGCATTCAGGTCTAAAAGTGCATTCAGGGCCCTGGAAATGGGCTGGAAGCTACTGCACAACTGGGCAAGAAATTAAATTAAACTGCAGAGAATTCTGCAAAAGGAAGCATCTGATAAAAATGAGCACTTTTGCTGAGCATGGAACGTACTGTCACAGGAAGCTGCTGAGGCCAAGACCTGAAAAAGATTGGAGAGGGTTTGGTCAGTTATGTTATAGCAAGATTGCCCAGCTTTGGCATTATTTATGTCAGATTTCAGAGAAATTTTAAAGCATATGCTCCAGGGAAGTATTGAGTCTCTCAAGAGATTAATTTGAGATTTAAAGCAGGAAAAAAAGTTCCAGATTATGGCACTGCCCTCTTAAACTACAATTAGAGAGGATACTGATCTGAACAGATTGCCAAATTGATAACATATGACAATTCCTATACTCTGAGTGCAGCCCTGGAAAACAACAGGGGATGTAAAAGGGATATGATTCTGGATTTTGCAAGGACTATGCCAACTTATCTGCTGACAATTGAAAGCAAATCTGACCTGAGCATCTTTCAATCAGTGAGGTTCCATCCTTGGGGAAGGAGGAATAGCTGACAAAAATGTTACTGCTTCCACAAATTTATTCAGGCTTCCCGCTCATTTACATGCTACGTAGTGCTTTGTTCTCTCTCTCCTGCCCTCCCTTTTTATTCTTGTATGCATAGGAGACAGGAATCCTCCATCACTTAGGTAATCTCTTGTATTTACAAAACCAATCCGGTCTTGTAACATTTCTGATGACACATGAAAAATCACCTCTGGATGTGTCAGTGTATCAGCACAGCAAACAATAAGCAGGACATGGAATCCTGTGGCAAGTCACATATCAGTTTAATATGTTATAATATGGGAACATGGGAAGAAGGGTACCATTTGTACCAGCTGTCCTGCTGCCATTCCCAGTTTGGCAGTAATATGGGGTTCTTCAAAATATACAGACTACAAGTTGACCTTAAAGAATTCCTGGGTAAGTCTTAAAGTGAAATTTGCATTAGTTGTATCAAGGGTTTCCCATAAAGCACATATCTGTGTAAAAGGTAATAAATTAGAAACATATTTCTTTATATACTTTTAACTCCACATAGCGAAATGCCCCAGCACTTTGGGAGCTATTGGGATTTCTTTGCCTGCCACTGAAGTGCAGTCATTCCTTGGCTGCAAAACAGCAGCTGCTGTAAGATCCACTAATGAACAGTTTGAACATTGTGTGGGAAGAATATTATCTCTTTTTGAAACCACATGGCAAATATGAACAGTAATGCATGAATTTACTGATTTTCAAATACTGTATCGTCACAATCTGCACCTCAGATATTTCATAGATTCTGTTTTTCCTTCCAATGTCACAGCCTTTTTCTCAATACTTTCTAACATACAGTGGAGTTACCATAAAAATAGTTAAGCAAAATTAGAGTGACTGTTGGCAACAATATGAAACTGAGCTTCCTTCGACAGGAGGTAGGTATCTGCTTTGCTGCACCCTGCATCTGCTGTCATTCAGCATTCTCTTGGCAGAACTGTTGGGAATTCACACTTGTTACTGGGAACTTTTTTTTCTGTTGTATGCAGACATATAATTTTCTCTCCAGGTCACTCAGCGTGTTGGTTCTCTCCTCTTGTTTGTTGCCCTCTTGTTTGCAGCAGTGGCTGAAAGTTTGATCATAGCTGGATTTTTGCCAGAGATACCTGATACAGAAACAGCTCAAAGAAATATGCTTATTTCAGAGTCCAGGTGGTCAAAAACCCCAAACAAAGAACCAAACCCCAAACAAAACAAAACGACCAAGCTCCAGGACAAAGGGGGAAAAAAAAACAAACCTGAAAAAGCTTTTGGAAATCCTAAATGAATCTTGACCTGAGCTCCAAGCAGCAGCAAAACATCACAGCCCTGAGACTGACAGATGCTTTACTACTCTGACAGCAGTGGTCTTAGTAGATTGGAGTTTGAGAACTGCTGAATTTGCTGATTGCCTGGAAACTGAACTGCTAAATACTTGAATACCTATGCAAAGATCTTGCTTGTTTCCTCTTGCTGTTCAGAGGAAGAATTAGAGATGGAACACAGGTGACAATCTGGATTAAATTGAATCTGAACTCTTATAAAATGTGTCTGGCTCTGTCAAAAGATGTAATTATTCAGACCTAGCTTTCAAACTTGGGAGCTGAGAGAACCTAAATTCTAACACTGTTATTCAGGCTCATCAGCTGATCACCTCTGAGTGAGTGCAGGTGGGTGTAAGGCAGGACATGCAGTGAGGTACAGGGTGGTGCTTCAGTGCCAACCACTGAACCTCGGGAAACCTCAGCGCCATCATTTGTAGCAATGTGGCACCAATCTCAAAATTCTTGTTTCAAATCATGCAGTGAAATATTATTGGTACTTAGGCTGGATAATCTTTCCCCTTGTTATGTCAGGAGCAAATGTCAGTTTTGAGTACTGCTGCTTCAGCTCAGCATCTGATGCATTTGTTACCTGATGCAGTGTTCTTAGGCAGTGATTAATGACAGCTCTTGAGTCAGAGCCTGTAACTGTGATGAGCATTCACAGGTAAGCTTACAAACAATAAAGGAAAAGGATCCAGAGGGAGGCAAAGGTACTGACTGGCATCTCCATCTAACTGTATATATTGGTCCCAATCATACTGTTCAGAGGTCATTCCCTTTCAACCAAAGCATCTTAAGGGTCCAAATATATTTATTCATTAGAATAAATATTTATAGCCAAATCTGACCCCTACAGAAACTGATAGCTAACTTCACTGATTTAATCAGATCCAGGCTGACGACTCATATTGGAATGCTACTTTTCTTCTGTGGCAAAATCAAAAGAGCCAGCAGTGGAGTTCTATGCAGAAACAAGGAGATGCAGAAATGCCTGTAATGTTAACAAAGCTAGTGGAAGCTCCCTGTTTTATACTCAGGGATATGCAAATAAAAATACCCCAGATCATTATGCATTATGCCCATCTTTAAGCAAGTGTTTGAATATCACTGTCCTTCCCTGAACTTTAATGAGACTTTGGTACTCTGTTCAAGGATAAATCTGTATTTGTGCTCCTTGTACACCTGAGATGGGATTGCATATGACTTTTTTGCTTTGCTGGATCAGGGTTTATAACCCTGTAAATTGATTTCTATCCTAGTCTGTTTAAATATTTCAAACACATACACAAAATAAACCTAATCTTCTGCCAATATTCCACCTCTCTGGTCTCATGATATCTAGGAAACAAACCACTGATCTTTCCCATGATCTGACTTACAAATCTGGTTTTAGAAGGCACCGGCAGCTAATCACTCTGCAGCTGGAATACCTACATTACTGCATCTCTGTTGCGTGTGACTAGCTTGGAAAATGAAGTTAAACTCGTACAATGAAAGTAATTTAATACATGATTTAGAACTTTAACCATCTTACTACAAATGAATTTGCATGCCTACAACCCTTTACTTGTATGAGTAACCCTAAGTGTTTTGATGAGGAAGGAATATTATGAGCCTGTTGACTGTAGAAATGATTGTATCATAAATCTGTGATAATATTTACATGAAATGTAGCAGTTCCACTCATTGTTCAGGGCAGAGCAGTTTCTATCTTTTGTCTTTTCTTCCTTCATTATCACTGTTGAATCTCACATTTTTGAAGAAAAGGAGAAAAGAGTCAAGGTTTGTATATTTCACAGTGTTAGAATAATCTGGATATAATGTATAGGCGATCTAATAATGATTGCACTTAGCCTGATTAATCAAATCAAATCAAATCAGAACTGATATTTAGATTGGTCACTGCTGTAAAAAGCCATTTCTGTTGACCCCTGACAAGACTTGAGCACCTTTTATGGCTGGTGGAAAGGATACTTAGTATCTTACAGAACTGCATTTTGTGAGATACATTCATGGAAAACTTTAGGTTGGAAGGCATATCTGGAGTTCTGTTTCCAAGTTTCTGCTCAAAGCAGGAGTAGCTTCAAAATCAGATCAAATTATTCCAAGACTTGAGAGGTTTTGGGAATCTCCAAGGGTGATTACTGAACAGCCCCTTTGGGCCCCTGTTTCAGTGATGCTCTAGTCCCACTGAGATGATTTTTTTTTCCTTCCCAATTAGTATTTCCCTTGTTGCAGCTTGTGACTTTTGTTCTTTTGCTGTGCACCCCTGAGAAATGTCTACTTCTGTCTTCTCCAATGGATTATGGTAGTGGAAGACTGTAGCTACATCCTGTCTTGGGCTTCTTGTCTCCAGCCTAAGCAAGGCAGCGGCCTCTGCCTCTCTGTACCGCAGGTGCTGTGGCTCCCATACTGCCTCAGCAGCCCTTCCCTGGAGTCTCTCCAGGCTGTGAGCAGCTGTTGTTGTGTGAGTCCCAAACTCCAGCTGTGGGGCTGTTTGCTCAGCCCTCAGCCTGGCCTGGCACAGGGGGCACTCCTGACCCCAGTGCACAACCTCATTTGGCTTTGTTGAACCTCACGAGGTTCCTACTGGCTTGCTCCTCTGGTTTGTTGAGGTCCTTTCGAATGGAAACCCTGCTCTCTCCAGTGTTCCACTCCTCCAGTTTGGGTGTCACTTGATGAGGTTGTGTTGTGTCTCAGCATCCAGGGCCATATGGCATAGCAGCAGGGTAACATATTGACTTAGTCAGCGAGTGATAATTTTCAGCATATCTGGCAGGAATAGAATTCTTGATAATTGTTGACCAGAATTCATGGAATATTTTTGGCCACTAGACTAGACTGAGTATGCAATATACTTTGCAGTCTATGTTACACTAATTAAAATAGAGAGAGAGAGAGAGATTGTGCTTTGATTATACATATCCAAATGTGTTTTAATCTAGTAAAGGTGTTTCTGATGAACAACTTTGCATGGAAAAGAAATGGAAAATAGATAATCAGTAATATATCATTACATACACATAAAGGAAGTGATTTGAATTAGATGGCCAAGCTGAAGGAAGGATGTGATGTTTTGGAGAAGAAATTACAGTGTTTTTAATTATTGAAAATACAAAGTAGAAAGCTTCTCTCAGTGCACTAACCCACTGTGCTGCAATCATTTTCCTTTATTGACACTCCTGGTGAAGAGAAGCAGGCATTCTCCATTAGGAAGTGCAGCATAATGTGACAGTGTACTTGGCTTTCTGTTACTGCAATGTTTGCAGTATGCCATAATCTCTTTGCTGAAGTACTGCAAGGAAAAAGGTGTCTTATCTCTTCCAACTTTTTTCTCTAATAAAAACAGGCTACACACTGTAGAAACATCCAGCTCAGCCTCTTCTTGGTGATTAGGTTTACCCATAACAAAATAACTAGGAATATTCATGTTTAACATATTACTTCTCAATCTAGGCCCAACATTCTCCTTCAGAATGTCACAGAACTTCTTCCACCACACTTCTCTTCATGTGGGCAAGAAGCCACCCTGCCTCACTGAATCAAACAGTGAAAAGGGCAGAGAGGGCTTCTGTGGGAGACCTCCAACTCTTCCCTGGTGCATTGCCAAGTCACAAAGGGGGACTGCAGTTCAAGAGGGAATATGGCTACAATACACTACATTTTCCTCAAGCAGAAGGAAGAGTTTTTTGTGACATTTCAGGTTTGCTGTTGGGAAATGTCTCAACCTATGAAATTGCAGCTAACCTGTCTATGAATTTGGAACCGCATTTTCCCAAAAATCATTGATCTGCATCAGTTCCAATGGGCCTCTGTCGTAAGAGATGAAAGACTTAGTGACTTCATCACAACCACTGTAGGTGAAGCTACAATACAGTTTCTGCTCTAAGCTCTTATTTTCAATGCTCATCTGAAAACCTGCAAAATGGAAGGCTGAAATCTAAACTAGTTGGCTTGTATGGATAAAAGTATGTGTTTGAAAGCACTTTATATTTTAATTGAGAAGAATAGAAAAGTTTTATTTTTAAAATATTTTTTCTCCTGATACTTTAGTTTAAACAGACTTGTGGCCAAAGTGGGTGAGATTTGAAAATCAATTGGTTTTGATTTGAATTATAAGCATCTGAATAGCACAGACTGAGTAGGTACAGTATGTTTGTTAGTTAAGTTCATTAAAAACACACAAGTATGGAAGGCCACTGTATTAACTGAGTGCTCAGAATGGTTTTCCAGATCATGAGTTTCAAATACTATAACAGAACTACAATCTGCAGAACAGGTACTCTGTTTTATCAGCATGTTCACATTCCCACTATACTGAGAATTACATTTTCCAAACCAGACACTGCAAATTGCAATATCAAGACATTGGTCATTATGTAAGCAAATGGAGGCATGAATATTAATACTTTCAAAACCTACTCACAATCAGAGTCAGACGTTTCAGCTTGCTGGACACAACAGTTCATTGTATAAGAGGGTGCCTGTAAAGCTTTTTAATTTAGCTTTTTAAAGGGAAATTAAAATAGGACAAGATACTGCAAAGGCTGTAATGGGAACTTGCAGCACTGAGCTCATCTTTCAGCTGAATTGCCTAAGGTGGGATATGAAGTCAGCAGATAATCTGTCAACAGTCCTGAATTCACTTTCCATTAAAATGTGTTTTTTCTGGAGAGTATTCAGTGAGATGTTTGATGTACTAAACAACATATCTTTTATTTAAAGGTTAAGTGTATAAGTACCTCTACTTTCCAGGGGGAAAAAAAAAACAACCCAACAAAACAAAACAAAACAACAACAACAACAACAACAAAAAAAAACAAACCCAAAAAACCCCCCCCAAAAAAAACCCAAAAAAACCCCACCAAAAACAAAACAAAACAAAAAAAACCTCACTTGTATTTACCAAGGAAGTTTTCAGTCACTCAGATAGTATGTGTCTAGGAGCACCATAAAGGTGTTCAGTGCTAAGTTTTACACTTCCAGTCTCAAGGCAAAAGTAATATACAATAAACACAGTCACTAGGCTCAGAGCTTGAGTTAGAGGAGGGGGAAAACAAGTTTTGATGTAGTGTTAAACTTCCTAATGGTGTTGTTAAATAAAATAATTTTTCACTGCTCTTTTTATTTGCCAACAAATAGGTGACTGCTAGGTGCTGTATATCTTACCTCAGAGTGGATGCTTACTGGGCAACACGAAGTGTCTCAGTTTAACATTCCCTTCCTCTTAGTGTAGCACTGTGTTAACACAACTTTTATGTTTCACATGTCTTTGTCTGCAAAGAGGGAACTTTCTGCTTTTGTGAGACTCAGTGGGAACACTCAGGCCTGCCTTTATGAGGTGTGATGACATTTGCTGACTTTGTCGTGTCGAGTGACATATGAAGATTGGCCCCTGGCTTCAGGAGGGGAAACAACTGTATAGCAATTCTCTGAAAAGAAAGCAGTTGTCCCAATTTAAACTCATTTAATTTCTTTCCAAAGCAGTTAAATACCATCACTCTGGTGACAGTGTCAAGTCATCCCTATATATTATTCTATTTGTTTCATCACAGTGTCTTTTCTCCAGGGAGCTCATTTGTATTCCCTTGCATTAAGGTCATATGACTTTTAGTTAGTGTCATGGATTTAAATTAGACTTATCTTTAGTAAAAATTAAAATGTTACTGTCACCACCAGACTGAGCCCGGAAACCACAATTGTGGCTATTTAGCAATCTATTTTAAATTCAGGAAAAAAGCCATATACCTAAATATTTTATGGCTAACTGCCATTTAGCTTCAGATCTAGATCTCGGTATTCAAGATAATGCTTACTATTGCAATTGCTGCATGCCACTGCTTCTGAGTATTTGCTGATATTGTGTTTAGAACTGTATTTTTTCTTTTTTGAAGAAACTGCACTAGAAAGGCATTTGGGCTCCACTGGGGTCAGACATTTGGATCAGCATAGAGATAGTCTGCTGCATATATTTTGTCTTTTTTTTTTTTTCATGGCAACTGTGTTTCTTCCCCTGCAGTGCTATGGGGAAATTAAAATTGGTAGTAGGCCAGTATAGTGATGGTCTGAACATATATATCCAGCTCTAAATTCCAGCATAGTTTAAAATTTTTGCCACTGATATATGCACTGTCTGTGTGAAATGGTGTAGAATGGGTATCTACAGCAAAAATAATTTTATAATGAGACTGCTGCTAGTGTGGAGTCATGTTCCAGACATCAAGTGTGGGTCAGTGTTGTTGCCTAGCCTCCAGTGAGGCCAGGGCTGATATTCCTCTAGATCACCCTCTAAAACATCTACTGGGAAAGCTTATCGGAATGCCCAAGGCAGCTGAAGATCAAGCAGGTCTGTGCAGTCACTTCAGTC
Source organism: Aegithalos caudatus (assembly GCA_013389925.1). Taxonomy (NCBI): domain Eukaryota; kingdom Metazoa; phylum Chordata; class Aves; order Passeriformes; family Aegithalidae; genus Aegithalos; species Aegithalos caudatus. The sequence goes on along the minus strand of WEIU01019053.1, from coordinate 2,500 downwards.
ATAAACAGACTGACCTGTGTGCAAATGCAGGCTAGCAGACTGCTGTGGTTAGGCTGCAAAAATACCATTCTGTCTGCAATTTGGGGGACTGTCTTTGGATGATAGAATTCCTGGGTTTGGTCTCTTCTTTCGCCAGAGAGCTCTGCTTTACACTTGCAGGTCCTCGTCCCCACCAGAACCCAGCGGTACCTGTCATCCTGCCTCCTTCTGCCCTGCAGCCCAAAGTGCTCCCATCCTAGTCCTGATCCTCTTCCCTGCAGCGTTTCCGCTCTCTTGAACTCTCCCCCGTCCCTCTCCGTGCTCTGCACGTTGAGTTTGCAGGCAGCAAAGGCGGCCTCTCTTCCTTGCAAGCAGTGGGAGCCCCTTTTCCCTACAATGTTCCCCCAATCCCTGTGCCAGACGCGCCGCTGTCCTGGCTGGCCAGGCAGGCTGCTCAGAGGAGTGCTGCAGAACCAAACACGGGTTGCGGGTCCCGGCTCAGGAGGTGCGGGTCCCGGCTCAGGGGGTACGGGTCCCGGCTCAGGAGGTGCGGGTCCCGGCTCAGGGGGTGCGGGTCCCGGCTCAGGGGGTACGGGTCCCGGCTCAGGAGGTGCGGGTCCCGGCTCAGGNNNAGCGGGCGCTCCGGGAGGCACCAGCAGCCCCTAGCGGTGACAGCCGCGCCAAGCGCCCGCTCCGCCGAGCGCCCTCTCGGCCCCAGCCACGCCGGCCGCGTCTCTTTCCCCTGCGGAAAGGGCGTTTCTCCAGCGGCGGTGGCTCTGGACAGGGTTACAGTTCAACACCTCTGCGAGCAACTGTGATGAGTCTTGCCATGACCTCGGCCTCCGCCAAGCCCAGAATAGGAACCCCGTACATCCTCTCCTTTGGAGACTGGAAACAAATTGTTTGATACAGATCACTTCACATGCGATACCCTGACTTTTCCCATGACATTTCTCTCTTTTTCACAGAATTGTAATTGTACCGCTTTGCGTCACAAGCCTTTTACTAAAAGGATTTGAGTAGTTTCCCTGTCTGACCAGTGATTTCCCAGGTATCATAAAGGCATTAAGGTGTCAGGACCTGACTGTCTGCGGAAACATTACAAAACTTTTATTTATGCGCATATTTTATCAGTAAGTCTTTGAGCAATGCATACACACACATGATCAACAGAACTACTCCCAGCCTTGTGGGGGAAACAGCAAAATAGTGGCAGGGAAATGCTAGAAGATTTTAGGACAAACAATCTTTTCTTTAATAGAAAAGTATATCTTTAAATGATGACAGACATTTATGTGGTCTTTAGCTACATATTATTCAGTGCTCAGTGCCGCATCTGGAAGTCTTAGGAGGGGCAAAGGTTGAGCTGTCTTCTGGCAATTACATGTGTAGTTGTGGCATTTGGTGAGGTGATCTGTCCCTGAGGCTTAGATAACCAAGTGACTCGCTCTACAGTAAAACTGAAAAAGAAGACAAATAGTGTCCCAGCACAGAGCCCAACCTTCACTGTGTTCTGCTCTGTCCACTCAGACTGTTGTGCATCATTATTTAAAATTCAATTCACTAAATTGAAATATATCATCCTGCATATTAAAGAAATGGAGGAACTGTTACTTACTATTCACATGCAAATTAAGACAATATTCTAAGAAGATGCTATTACCAAAAAAAGTCAGCTAGAGGGGTAGGGTTTTTTTTCAGTTTTAGGAAAGGTGGGGAAGAAAAAAGGCACAAATGTGATGCCACTGTGAATGGGGCGGTTTGCTCAGCACTTCCCAGACTATGCCTGACTCAAGTCTTCTATCACAGTTTGAGTTTTGAGCAGAATACATAGCTAAATTGCAATTGTTTTGTATCCTTTACCTGTCCTATGCTTTCCAGTATGAGTTTTAAAATGGAAAGCAGATTAAAAATGTTATGCATATAAATAATATATTGACTGCTTCACTCAAGGTATCAAAAATGCCTTACAGCACAAGCAGATGTAGTGATATAGTTCCTTGATTAAGGAAGAACTGGGAAATTATGAAGAGGCAAACAATTACATGTTGTATAATGATCATCTCAGCGAATCTATGCAGTTACTTCTCTGAGATGAGAATTGGGAGCACACCCACTGCCACCACAATTGGCTGTCATAGCACTGATGAGCCATCATACAATTACACTGTTTTTATATAGCTATAACATACTGTCAACATGAATGACAGGATCAGTTTACAGAAGGAAAAAAACCCAGCCTCATTATGTATGCACACATACATATGCAACGGCATCAGTGCAGGCCATTCTGTCTGGGGATTCAGCTGATAAATAACTGAGGCTCTTCTCTGGCGATTCTTAAATGTCACTAGAGCAGCCCAGATGTGGTTTTATCCTTTGACTGCCGGGCTGCTTGTCCATCAGCAGGGTCGATCCTATGGCTTTATGCGGTTGTAGCTAACGGCGTTCAGGCGCTGTGCATCGCCGCGGGGACAGCGCGGCACATCAGCCTTCCCCAAACCCCGCTCGATGCAGCCGC
>WEIU01019052.1:1909-28384 GCA_013389925.1 Aegithalos caudatus | reverse complement strand
AAAAAAAAAAAAAAAAAAAAGTGGCACTACCTGGAAACTTCTAGTTTAGCTGGACAAAGTGGACATAATTTTCAGAATTTTAAGGGGTAAGGAACTACTAAAGAAAGGGGACCATATGCTGGTAGTCAAACTAGGAAGCTGAAAGAAGACTACTCTTGAAGTGTCTCAAGTATTGTTATTAAAAACTTGTAAGTTAATTTATAAATTAATAGCTATGCTACAGAACATATGGTGATAATAATAGCTAGTGATGGACAGAGTTGGAGACCTCCTCCGGAAAATAAGGATATCATATCAGACATTCAGAAATAAGATGAACAAGTCTAATATAAATATCTGTAATAAGATGGGAATTTATGACACCTGTATGCACTCTTGTGTTCATGAAGTGTCTATAAGCTCAAAGCAATAGAGATGTAATGAAAATAAGAGGCATATTAAAGAGAGAAATGGAAACATTGATGTTATTATATGGAACATTGCAAGACTTCACCTGAAAAAACTTGCTCAATGCTTAGCCAAAAAATGAAAGATGAGAGGTTGAAATGAAGGGGGGCGCAAACAAGCTTTTTAAAAAGGTGTGTGACCTAAATGAAGGAAAAATTATGTTTCAGCTGTTAGATGATATGACAGAGAAATAAATGGGAAAAAATTCTCTTAATAAATATATTAAGAATTGTGATAATTTCCTATTTTATCGCTTTTCTTCTGCTCATCCAAGTACCCTAACAAATGAAATATAGAATACTGACCCCTTACATTCACATAGAAGGAATGCAGCTATTTAAAAAATGTGGAACTTATTTTCTAAGAATCTTAAAAAAAAAATCTTTTTTTTTTAAGGTCAAACCATCTGCCAGTGAGCCTAATCCCTAAATTCAAGCCCTGTGTTTGTCTTTACTGTAATCATAGGTGTCCCATATTTTAGGTGATACCTATTTTGGAGCTTGTAAAGCTTGCTGCATTTCATTCAAGATAAAAATCTGAACTAAGAGACATTTCATAGGTCAGAACTGTCTGCACACCTCAAAAAAAAAAAGATTATATTCAATGAGTCAAGAGTTTTAGACCAAAGCCATCAAAGTTTCAGTCTTTAAAAGAACATTTAAAATGCATTTGACAGAATGGACCAAGAGCTTCCGACAGGAATACAAAGGGATGTAGTCATAGAGTATTTCATTACTTGGGAAGGACTAACATTGGGAGGCAACCAATTTCTCTCAAAGTGTGGACTGTGAAAAGCTTCAGAACTGAGAAATGACAGTTTTTATTTTGTATTTGTGTTGCCCATATTAGCCCAGGGTTGTTATCATAAGATGCTGTCCTACAAATGATATGTACGTCGGCAGTGTAATCTTTCCTGCAATCTTAAATTCAGTAGAAAAATGAGATTGTCCACTTTTGTCTAAAGAATCACTACAGTTTGTTTATAAGCTGTGAGATAATCACCATGATATTCATGATAATATCCAGTACAAGAATTACCTTTGGCTTAGTATCAGTAATGGAACAATTACTGAAATACAGCATGCAGTGCAACCGCAGCGACAGAGATGAAGCTGCAATCTGCACCTTAGTGATGAGGTCAGGCTATCATCCCCTCTGGAGCACATAACAAAATTAAAATACTTGTCTGTCAGTCAGTCATATTTTTTTCCCCATGCTAGGTCACCTGGCTTTCATTGTGTATCCTCTTCCCACCCACAGGTGTCTTTAACACAAGGAGTGCTTAGTCCAAATTCATTGAGGAAGAACCCTAGGTAAAATAGCTTAGACCAGACCAGTCATCTAAATGTTTAAGTCATTAAAATCAAGTTGGTTTTTTTTATTGTCCTGAATGTTTTTGAAATTCAAGTAATGAATCCCATCCCTAGATAAAAATTCTAAGTACTTCGAGAATTTAAATAATGATAGTAAGAAAAATGCACTTTAAAAATAACTTAAGCCTTTATTTTTCTTCTCCAAGATAATTACAATTGTATTTATTGCAATTTCTATTTTTCATGATAAACAGCAAATTATTAACCATAATTCAAGGTTTAATTATAAACGCCTGTCCCTTCTTACTTTGCAAGATTTGGATAATAAGTCCATTAAATTCTATTCATCTATAAAATCTATTTTTGTAAATGTCAAATGAACTTAATATTTTTAATGTCTGCTCAGTACTGGGAGTTTCAATCTACTAGGTGTTAGAAACATGGACCCAGCTGTACTGTGAGCTTGAGCTATATAGGAATTATCTTCTATGCCTAAAACAACTCATGAGATTTTGGGAAGCATAGTAACACTGAAATCAAAACCTTATTAATGTGTTTCATTTTCAGGAACCTGAAGTCAAAACAAAGAAATGTGAATAACATGTCCACTATCTGATGATAATTTATAGTTAGAGGTTAAAACAGCTGGACTCTTGTTTGGTCTTCATATTGCTTTTTTTTTTGTTTGTTTTTTATTTACTCAAATTTCTACTTAGTGTCAAATGGTACTTCAGATATTCAAATATATGTAGGGCAGGAACTGATTGCCTGTAGAACACCATTAGTTAAAACACCCTCTGAAAGACTGAGTTGGCTAGAGTCAGTTTAAAGTAATACGTCACGTTTTAGTTTGGTTTAGGTTTGCTTTATCTTTTTTTTGTTCTATCTTTTATTTTTTTTCCTAAAATAAAAGATAAGCCTTCTAAATTCAAAGTACACTGGAAAATCATTATTTTTAGCAGCCACGGTTAAAATAATTATAAAGTAAAAAGCTAGCTTATACAACGTGTTTTCTATAACCCCATGCTGATTGGCATTAAAAACAAATTAAAGAGGACTAATGCAATAATTCAAGTCCTGATTATCACTTTCATATTTTTGTGTAATATATTTCAAGCTTAAAGTACATGGTCATTCTGTTTTAAAATATTGATAAAACACTAGCACTCTTCCAGTTCTCTGGAACTTCTCTCCTGTCCAGGACTTATTGAAAATCAACATTATTGGCGCATAAAAACACTTGCTCAGCTCTTTTTGCAGCTTTAGATTAAAGTTATTAATCCTATTTCTTTGAAATATCTCACTTTACAAGGTGCTATTAAATATTTTCCTGAGTTAGTGTTGAAATTTAAAATATTTTGTGTTATTACACTACAAGACTGAAAATAAATACTTATTAAATTGTTCTTTTTGCATTTTTGTTGAAAAAACACCAACATTTTCACTTCATAAGCAGCATTACAGGATATTTTCCCCTAGTATATTGATACTTAAATTTCTTCCAATTCAATGTATCCCAGGTTCTGCCTTTTTTCCTTTGGTGCTTCTCAACATTTTCCTACAAGTTTTAGCAGTTTCATTACTTATGACTGTGCCTCTTGTCTGCATTCATTTCATAATTAGAATGCTCTTTATATACATATATTTAGCTGACTTCACTATTGTAGCTGTGCTTGTTTCAAGGATTTTCTCCTGCTAAGGTTTTAAATTTTGTTCTCACTTCCTTGCTTTCTATTTTCACTTTCCATAGATCCTGCAAGCAAATATTTTCTCTCTTCTTAATTCTAGTAAACTGCAGTGAAAAAAAGAAACTGTCAGGCAATAAATAGCAAATACCTCTTCCTTACCAAAGTATAATTTGCTGTTAGCAATAGTGCAGATTTCCAGAGAATAAGACTTGTGCTTGTCTGGAGCAGTTACAGAACCCAGCCTCTTTCAGGATGGTAGGCATATTTGCTGTAATCAACTCCCTCTGCCAGAGCAGTTACCTAAAAATTCTCCATAAATTTTACTTCAATGGAATATCTTCTGAGAGCCAAAAGAGATAAGTAAAACTAATTATCTAAGCTTGTGTCCTACAGAAAGCTGTTTCTCCTTATTTCCTTTTTCTTTATTGTGTACCTGATGATGTACCTCATCATTCATGGCAGTGAGAATTTACAGGCTGGAGTTTCCTGGAAGCCCACAGCATTGATATTTGTCTCTTGCTGGTGATGTGAACAATTCTTTCCTTCAATCTATCCTTTTGATCACATTTTTTACATAATGGGCTATGCTGTGCCTGTAAAACAGAGCAGGGAAGTTGTCATGCTCCAGCCTAAGGCAGGAGGGCTCTGGAGATGTCCTTCTCCTGAAGGAACAAGTGACTGGGTAGGAAAATGAAGAATTGGGGTTTCCTGCCCACTAGTTCTAGGGATGAAAAAAAAAAAAAATAGAAAAAAAAATAGAAACCTTCTTCTCTAAAGAAGAAACATAGAACAAAGGATAGTTATGTAGATAAATGTCATCTCCTTATCCTACAGTCAGATTTCTTTTTACTTACTAGTAATTTAAAATAATTTTAAAGAAGTATTTCTGGCTACAGCACAAGGTCCAAATTTCCAAATTTTAAAAGCTGTAATTATTAAGCAGCATAATTGTACCTATTTTAAGTTAACCTTTATTGATTTGTGTTTATTAGGGATCTCACCCACAATATAATCAAATGTAATGCCTCTGAGGTATGAGAGGCAAATATGCCAAAAGGAAATGTTTTCCTCTATTTTTTTTTCTCTACAGCTGAAAAAGCCTAACAGCTGTTCTTAGAATAAATTTCATGAATCCAGATTACTGTGAAGAAAAATAAATGCCTAGTAGCACATATATCTCTTTCCTTTCTCTCCATGTGCATTCCAGAAATGTTTTTGTCCAAAATCCTGCCAGCTGTGGGAGATATTGGTGCTGCAAAAAGCCAACATTTCTCCGCTGCTGGCTCTTCTGTGGTTTGTAACCACTCACTGACAACATTTGGATTGATCTTTAAAAAGAGCAACAAAATTAGAAAGATAGTTGCCAGTGGTGGGTCTCAATGAACCATCCTACCCTTCATTTTCTTCCTTTCAATGTCTTTTAAAATAAAATTCAATGATGAAACAATTTGAGGTTGTAGTACATGATCTTGAATACACGATTTCTAACTTTCTAGGAGGATCTCAGCATTGTTCAGTATCCCGTTTTTATTTTTTCTGCTGAGGATAATGAGCAACACAGAAATTGATATGTCTGAAGGGAAACTTAAACCTAAATGGATGACTGATATCTAGTTTTGCTTCTGTCAAACAGGAACCTACCACTGCCACTTTTATTCTTGTCCGTGGCACTGATGGTACCACTTATAGAACAAGGTCATATTTAATGCATGTCAGGCAGGGACACTCAAACCTTTTCAAAGTCTGGACTTCTTATGTGGAAAGTATTTTTAAATGCTGTACATTACAGTATGCATGTAACTTATTTGATGTAGGATGATATTAATCTCAGTCTATAGAATCCATTTGTTTAATTTCCATTAGATTCTTTTTTCATGCCCATTTCTTAATAAAAGTCAGATTTTGCCTGTCATAACCTTTCAAATCACTCACTTGCACATTGCCACACTTACCACAGCTGTCCCTTGTGTGTATCAAATGCAATGTGCTACTGCCTGCATTGTCTGTATCTCAGATAAAATGTCATGCTGCTGCTGCTGTGCAGCCTGTCACCTGGGCTTAAGTACTTCCCTATCATGGAGCTCACCTCTGACTGCATCTTGGCAGCTGCCAAATCAGTCTTACAGGAACTGTGACAAGAACTGTAATATGGAGCAAAATTTGTAAGGCATACCAAGGACAGAAACAACAACAAAAAAGTTGTGTATGAATCCACGGCAAACATAGCACAAAAAAAAAAAATTGTCTTTAAATAAGCTGAAATTAAATAACCATATCAAATAAAGCAGCCACCTGAAGTAGTACTGAACATGAATTTATGAGCACAGCTCCAAAATTTTTACCCTTCCTTAAGTCATACATTGCCTTTGGCTTATCTTCTCCCAATTTTGCCTTTACCAGGTCAGGCCTGACTTGTCATGTGGCAGAAGCAAGACATGAGTTAGTAGCCTAGTGGTTAGGAATACTGTTCATGAAAATAAACTATGTTTTTTTTGGTCTGTAACAAGCCAATATTTTATTTTGTTTCATTCTGATCTTATCTTCATCATTTTTAATTAATGAATCCTCTAAAAACTAGGAGAAAAAAAAATTACAAACATTCAAAAAAACTCAATTTTTTTCCCTTGAAAATTCTGGATTGGAGTTTTCTGGCTTAAGGTCTAGCTGCTCTTAAAGTAATGCAAACATGTTTGAATTAAACACCTGCTGTTCTTACTGGTCCTTTAATTTCATAAGAAAATATTGAAAGAGATGGGTTTTACCTTCTAGATCATCAGTTCTCATGTTATATTATATATATATATATATATATATACATATATTACACATGCTGAAAGGCAGGTGACTTCAATTTTTTATATTGCAGCATCCACTTCTCTTGTATTACACATCTAACTATTGAGTCTAAGGTGAGACTCATCAGATTAAGGGATGCCTACAGTGTTTACATCTGAGTTTGTCGCCCTAGATTGCCTTTATCAGTGGAGAGATATTGGCCATTTCAGTCTGTAATTAGTCTGGACTGGTTTAGATAGCTGCCTTAAGATGCTATAAATTGTTTCCATTTCCATGCAACTACTCTTATGTGAGAAGAGGCAGAGACTCAATGGTGACATGCCATAGGTGACTGTATCCTCCAATTCTGTATCATTCTTCCTTCAATTTCAGCTAAGAGTTAGACCTGCAAAAAGAAGATTAAACAACATAATTGGGCAGATGAAGTGATCTCTCTTTTGAGGCTCTCAAGGGGTCTGACTTCATTCCATATAGCCAATGTCCCCACTTAATTCAGGAACAGGAATTACAAAGTTTAGGTACAAGGAAGATATGATGGATAAGTAAACAGAAAAATCCTACTTCTGGTTCTTCTCTGAATACAGATTGCTCAAAAGGTGACAGCTGACTGAAATATGATCCCACAGGGCTTGCAAATGTGCCTTTGTCCCCAGTCAACCTGTGACACTGTATTGTCAGATTACACCTACAAAAAGAACACACAAAACCTACTTCAGATGGGCTTGTACACTGATAGGTTTTATGAAGATAAGGTCATCTCCACACACTTTTAGAAGCCCAGAGGCACAAAATCAAGCAGGAGGATGAGTTCCTACAGGTCGGCCTCTTGCAAGACATCTCAGGAGGGTGTCAGCCCCTTAGGCAGTGCCTGAGATCCATCAGTCAGCAGGAGATATAAGGACTCTAAGGAGGTCTCCAGGCCTCCTTACAGACTGACAGTGGATACTGCCCATAGAGGTAGGGGATTCGGTGTGCGATGTGGTGGGGAGCATTTGGATTGTAAAAGACTATTACGAGATAATTAGGGGACAAACCAAAGGAAAGGCAAGGGAAGGTTCTGGGCAGCTTGTAAAGTAACAAGAATGGGAAAACAGAGATAAAGAGATAAAAAGGGACAGGTGCCTATCATCAGGCTGCTGATCAATATGCTTCATTGGCTATTCACTATGTCAGATCACCTTGATTTCTATTAAATTCTATTTTCTTACTATTTTTCTGAGTAACACTTTTTTTTCAGCATGGATATGTACATGGAGACATGAATGCCAGCAGACAGAACTGGGGAGTGCTGGTCAGAGGGACCACATATCTCCTGTGCCAGCAACTCGAGAGGCTGCAGTGGTACCTGCTAGAATGTGCTCAGTAAGTAACATCCACCTGCACTAGCTGCTGAGTGCAACAGAGGCTTGGGGCAGCTGTAGAGACTTGAGTGGTCTGAGGTGATCCAGGTGACTAAGCCAGCAACAGAGGTGACTGCAAAATGTGGGGGTCAGACTGTCCAGCGTATTATGTGTATATGTATAAAGAAACTGGGAAACCAGGGAATCCTGGGCCTGGGGGTAACGTGTAGGCTGGGTATCTAAAGGAGGGATCCATGCTATGTGGATAAATTTCCCACTAACAGACCTTTGTACTGAGCTGTTGGAGTTGGAAACACAAAGGGTGTCTAGGCTACCTATATTTGTGTGAGTGCTTCTGTCTTTGTTAATTTGTGTGGCCAGTCGTGTATGTACATATGTATTTTGGAAGAATAAACATGTGAGTGTACCCTATCAAGGACACATGGATGGCTCGGTCTGGCTGCTAGCTGGACCTGGGACCATGGCACTGTGGCAGCCTCATCTCTGCCAGACTACGGAATTTATTAACTTGCAGCGAATTTTATATGCACTTGGCTTTATATGTTACTGAAATGGAATGTTATAAACAGTTATAAACTTATAGAGAAATGTGAGGAACGATTTCAATCCTTTGGTTCAGATAAGAATTTTTCTTATATGAGAGACAATTTCCTCAAATATCAAAACTCAAGGGATTCCTTCTGTGTTTTATAATACTTTTGTTCAAAAGCTGCAATCTCTGAGAGACCGAGTTGTGAAGTGTGGGAATGAATTTTGTACTCCATTTTCATTGAAATAACTTTTCGTATTGGATAAAGCTGTGGACAGCCACTTCTTCAGTCTTTGCTATGCTGGTTATAAGTGTGGATTATTTGTGTAAACATTAAGTGAGTCATAGAAGTTTGGGGTTTGAAATCAAAGGGGAGAAAACTATCTTGAGGAAAGGAAAAATTGTGCAGAGAGAGGATTTTTAGTATAACATTTAAAAAACCTAAATCTATTTGCCATTTGAAATTGCAGCAAGCTATATACCCAAGACTTTCTAAAATCTATTTCTGTGTATATATATCTGAGTTTTTTTACCACACCCATGATAATTACAATTTGGCACAATATGTTACTGAAGTTGGCTATTACAGTTATTTCTAGAAGAAAGTAAGCAATGGGAACAATCATTTCCATATCTTCTTTCAGAATAATAAAGGAATCATTCTACAATAACTCGACTTGATATGTGAGATTTTTTCCATTTCTTGCATTGTATGTCATATGATGAGACTGATATGACCATTAGGTTATTACAGTTTCTTTGAAAGATATACCAATAGGAAGTAGTAAGCCACTTGGTTTGTGTGAAAACAGAAACAAGTCAGCGAAAACCACCGGCTTGGTTACTATATTCTTAATCTGATTATTTTCTCACTTCTATTCAAAAAAATGTATGTAGTTAATTATTTTGGCATGATGTACTTAAAATCATCAAAATGGTCATATTAGGCTGAATCCACATCTATCTACCCGTTTCCTAACAATGTCTAGCAGAGGAAGAATAAATGTATGTAATAATTCTTAATAATGTAACCCCAGGCTGCAGCAGGGTGCAGGAAATTCTAAACTCATGGCCTAGTCTTTCTCCTTGATAACTCCTGATGGATTTGTCTTCTGTGAATGTATTTCATTGCCCTCTGAATCCATGTAAATATTTGGCATCCATAGAATCTGTTGTTAGACATCCATTGCTTCCATTTTAGATCATGACTGGAGAGGCCATTGTATCTCTCATTAACTTTACTATGGAATATGGATCACTATGCAGAATTAAAGTAACTCAAGAACTAAACAGCAAGCATTGATAAATAATTTGCAAGTAATGTAGTAAGCATAGGCTTGACACCTTTCCTCTGTAACCACACTGAAGATTGTCTTTGGAAACACATGATTGTTTCAGTTTGACTGGCCTGAGCTACATGATGCCACATCACCTTTAGATAAGTCACGAAGACAGCTATTTAAGTGCACATCTTCACTTGGAAATGCTTCCTTACAATCTGACTAAGAATACACAGACCCTTTGCAGACAAATCAGGAACAGAACTCAGACTTCCTTAATCTCCATCTCTGTTTTTTGTGATGAAACCTCCAATCCCTTTATTCAGGGTCTATCCCAGTCAATTTACTTTTGTCACATCTTACTCTCTAGTGTTTGTTTGTATCAGATTTAATTATAAGCAAGGAGGGTATTTATTACTCCAATTACTTTATGAGGTATTGCTAGGGAGAGAAGACCTTGATTGCAAGGACCTACCATACAGTTCACGTAAACTTGTATTCATTTTTTTAAGAGGAAAAATGGCTTTCATCCCTGGTTGATAGAATTTATCTATGAGATGTGAAAATCACAAACATATTCATCACAATCCTTCCTTTTCTGGTCCTGTTAATGGCTGTGCATTCTCACAGTGATTGCATCCCTTTTCTAACAATTTATATAGAGAAGTGATATCTTCTTTTCTATTAAATATTCTGAAAAAAACATATTTTCAAACTCAAAACCCTTCTTGTGCTATAATGAATCTATTTTATTACAGTTGAAAGCCTGCAACAATATGTCCATTTCTATTATATTAAAATTCAGTGCAAAATACCTTTTTATTAAAATATAGTATCTGCTTGTAAAGCAATATTCACTCTTACAGGGAAAACAAAGAACCATGCACCTGTGACATTGATTTAACATTTGGAGTGACAAAGAATTTCCTTAAAAGGAGAGAGTACATTGTTAAGGACTAAAAAATAAATAAGGGAAAAAACATCACTCTGCTCACTTTTCCTTTAACAACAATAATTTGTATCTTTTAAAAAATGGTACTTCACTGCATTTCAACATACATTTAGCTATGTTCTTTTCCTCTGCATCAAAGCTCAGAACCATAGCCACATATGGCATAGAAATCTGCAGGTTTGGAGTGGGAGGAAGTTAAATGTAATTATCTCTCTCACCTCCATCTCTTTGGACCCATCCATAGCCATCCATTGGCCATGCTACCCTTCACAACCAGATGAAAAGCTGCACTGAAAGCTGCTTGTTTTCTGATTCAGTTCTGTGCCATTAGACTGCTGCCAGTGAGTAGCTCCAGTGATGTATAGTAAAGCCTAAGTTATAAAATGCTGTGATAGTTATGTGAAAATATTTTGTGGGATTATATTCTCTTCCAGATAGAGGAAAGGAATTTCTGTGGAAAAAGTTTATTGGAGGTTGACACATAAAAAAAAAATATAAAAAAGGAAAGCTCAATCTTGCTCTCTCTCTGATGAGTGTCACAGGGCTTAAGCAGTGTCCAGCTGTGTTAGTGTGATGCAGAATCACATTTCCTTGAAGCTAAACCCACAGTGTGATGATGCTATAGGGACTGTCACCTCTGAGCCATATTCTATTAGTATATGTAACAGGAAGATCAGATAGCTGAGGACTGGTAAATATTAGTAATGGATTCATCCTCTGGAATCTAGGAAGGGCTACAGCTGCCTGGCAAGCAAGGGGAGTGATGCTGCAGTATTTGCTTCCACAGCACCAGTCAAAAGGTGTAAAAGGAAAACTTGACAGTGTAAACTAACAGCTGCTGACTCCAGGCTTTTAGTAGCTTAGCCAGTGCTGTGCTGAGCAGCACACAGTGATGGTGGAAGAGTACAAACAAGAGGACTGAACCAGAGAGTAAAAATTGTATGCAGTGTCTGAGAAAGGCCACCGATCCAAATTATTCCAGTGAAATGGATGTTAAGTGCTGCAGTAATGTAAAGCAGAATTTTTTGCCTTACCAGCAGATATCACATAAAAATACAGATCCCTCACTGACCTTCAGAGCCCAGAAATGGTACTCACAGTCAGTGTAAGAACATACAAACAACAAGATGGAGAAAAGCCAAATAGATGTTTATCTGACAAAATATTCTTGAGACTATGCCTAGCCACATTCTCCCAGTGATCCTGGAAGATTATTTTTTCTTTCTCTTTTCCCACCTCTGAATCAGAGCTTTGGCATCCATAGAAGACTGGAGGTATGGCACAGTGCAAGCAGAGAAAATATATGTCACTCCAGGCCAGAAACACTGTGACTGTAAGCAAAGGTCATGGGACTTGTGGTTGCTTGACCTAGCCAGTATCTAAGCACCAATACCGCCAATTGCTCCATCCATCTCCCTGTCTGCAGAAAGATGAGGAGAAAATAAGGGCAAAAGAGAGAAAACTTGTGGAGTTGAGGGATAATTTAGCAAATTAAGGAAAGAGGGGGAAAAAACCCTTGCAAGAGGTGCAGAGGCAATCATTCACCACCCCCTAAGTAGACCAATGTTCAGACAAGTCTGAAAGCAAGGTTTTATTGATGAGCATGGCACTGCATGGTATAAATTACCAGTTTGGCCAGTTAAGGTCAGCTGTAGCAGCTGTGTTTCCTCCCACATTCCTGCCCAGACCCAGCCTACCCACTGCAGAGGGCAGAATGATTTAAAGAGAAAGCCTTGATGCTGCACATTTACTGCTCAGCAGCAGCCAAAATACTGCATTAGTGTTTTGTCACCACTGAGTTAGTTACAAACGTTGCAAGATGCTGATGCTGCTCTTCAGACTCTAGATAACCCTGCCCACACCTGACTTGGTGTTCAGGTTTGTTTCCAATTTAAGCAAGATGGAAATTTAAAAACCAGTAAAAATGAGTGAGATTGTCAGTCTTTTTTTGTGGGGGAAAGCTCCTTTTGAGCCACTGGATGTCTTTGAAGAAGCTGACTGAAGATAGTGTCAGAAATAACCTGGCAGTGTCTCAATTTGAAAATACATTTTTTCACCCTGAATCCTTGTTTCCTGGCACAGTTCAAGGCAACTTAACTTTTGGTACCATATTTCTCACAGATATCCTTGCCAGAACTATGCTATTAACAAGGCCATTTGTTATTAGTCATATGTTAACTTCCTTCTGTGGGAATAAATGAAAAACTGCCCATGCTCCAGGCTCCTCAGAGCAGCCCTGGCTTTCCCGGGGAAGGGAAATTCTGCAGACATCCCTGAATATACACATGCTAAGCTTCATCCATCAGGGAGAGCACCCATTGGGTTTTGGGGGAGTGGTGAAAGAATCATCTCACACAGTAAGCTCACAGTGCAGATGCTTGCTTACCAGCTGCTTGCATGGGAAGAAAGGTCCAGAGATACTCAAGATTAGCACATCACATGCATCTAGTACCTAGGGAATTAAAAGACAAGCAAAAGGCTGAATGGGCATTTATCATCTTTGCAGGCAGGTTATTTGTTATCTCTCCCTCCCTTTTCCCACGCTATACTCCATGCTCTTCCCTCTGCCCTTCTGCCCTTCTTAAAGAAGTAGACAAGGTAGCTCCTTGTCCTAGTTCCTCTTAGGGATTTCACCCTCAGCGTGCTCTGTCTCAGGGTTATTGCCTTTCCCCTGCCTTCTGCAGGCTGGGGTGCCAGGAAAAGGAAAGAACAGGGAGCTGTTTGACTTAAGTGAGAGTCCACTGTGGTTGACAATGCCTTTCTTCTTTCACCGTATACATCTCAGACTCAAGACCCTCTAAGACATCTGTTTTCATAGTATTTCTAGAAGATTAGGAGACAAAAATCTTTATCTTAAATACCTTATAAACTTTATTCCCATGGAGTTTTGTTCCTTGGTACCTAACCATTAAGTCCTGTTCTTCATGGTATAGATATGGAAGCTTTACCTAAGACTTTTACCTGTGTTCTCTAGTAATAAAGGTAGAAAATGTCCTTGATGGCACATGTCAGGTCTCTTGTCTTTTCTAAAGATCTAAGCTTTCACTGTCTATCTACCAACACTAAAGACATGCTCTAACTTGAGAATGGTTTCTCAAGAACTAAGAAATCTGAAGCAACAAAGGCAAGTCCTTTGTCAGAAAAGAGCACAAGCAGTGAGTACCAACTGGATTTAAGTCTTACTCCTATAAATACTTCTGCAAACATTTTAATTCTGCTCATCCACTTAAAATTATTCACACATGTAAGATCAGAACCTTACACTATAAACACTCAGAGAAAATAAAAAAACACTGGGATTTTTTGTTTGTTTGGTTTTATAATTACAGACCAAAGATTCTGGGTGGAAAGGAATGATAGAAATAATTTTTAAAAAGTTATACTTTCTTTATTCAAGTAAATTATTTGATCATCAGGACATTAATAGCGAACAAAAGCAGTTCTCATCTTCCACATAATCTCCTATTCTTCGTTCAACTCAAGGCACTCATTAATTCTCAACTTTGATTCCTAAAATTTGTGAAAAAATGCCTCAGACATAATTTTGCATAACAACATTTTCCATTTCTCTGAGAAAAATCTGTTTTCTAATTCACTAGAGCACAAACATGCACTGAAATACGGCTCATTAGAAGGCAAACCAAATAACAAGACACAGTGCTAGTAGCTGTCTTTTATGGACAATAGAGATTGCACAATAAAGAAGCTTTAAAGAAATGTATAGCCCTGCATCACCATGACACTGATTACAAAATGGTTGCCTTTTATAACTCCTGTTAAACATTCTTAATTTAAACAGGACACCTTACAAGCAAGTGGCAAAAACATATTGCTGAATTGAAGCTTCTATATCCAGTATATTAGGTAACATTAAATATGTGGCAGTTTCAATTTTAATAATAAAATAATATTTTAAAATATGAGACTCTCCAGCACTCTGACCTTATATTTCTTGGGATTATATCTCAAAAAAAAATTTAATACACAGTTAATAGACATTGTATAAAGTCAATGCTATGGTTCCCTCAGAATATTTACATTTTAAAATTGTGACATAAAGGGGTTTCTGTGGATGTCAGATTGGGAGATTTATGGTGATTACAAGTGCAGTAAGTCTGTATTGTATGGTCTAAGAATTTATTTTCTTTATTAAGAGACATAGCTAATGCTTTCCTTTAGAGATTGAAAAATGTGGGTTAGGAGAAGGCATCATGTTCCTCTTCTTGTAGGTGGGGAAACTGTAGAAGAGGTAAAAGCTACATCTAAACAGATAAACTAAACAGGGCTCCCACATAATAGTAAACCTCAATCTTCTATGGAAAAATACAGACTGGTTTCAAACCTATCTCACTCACAGTTCAGGAGTCAGCACAGGCCTTGATCCATTAGTCAGGAGGTCTTGCATGTTTTCACAGTTAACAGAATTAAATAGTAAAGGTATGGTTTATTCTAGCTGGCTTCCTTGATAGAAAATTATGCTGGGTAGTTTTAATTTACTGCTGAGCAGGTAGCCCAAAGTAACATTCTCTAAATCATTGCTAGAAAACCAGTACCAAGGCAAGGTAAGAGAGCAAAACAAAGGTCTTCAGAATATTACATATTAAGTGAAAAACACTGCCACAGATTTTAAACTATTTTTTAATCTAAATAGTTAATCTAAATTTTTTTATTTGTGGTATTTAAAGAAAACTATTTTCCTCTATGGAAAAGGATTTCTTGATTTTACTGAAAACTTCACCTTACCCAGAATAAGCAAAGAAAACACCAGAGGAAATCAACTGAGTACAAATACCTTAAAAACAAAATATACATGAAAATGATTTGGTTGAAATTTATCGAACAGATTTGGATCAGGCAAATTCAGTTGCAATTAGGCTTTGGCAGAATTTTGTGCAGTGTTTATATTTATCACATATATGGGCTTTAAGATCTATATTTGTGTCTAGAGATGGACTGGTTTAAATGTGAAGTGAGGACAGAATAAAGAAATAGGACTTTTCCTTTCTTTTTTTTTTCTTTTTTTTTTTTTTTTTAATATGTAGAGAGATAATCAAATACACTGAGGCAATTACAGCAGCTAAAGACTTACTGTTTTTTCTAGAGTAACAAATTTTACTGTGGAAATTTTTGCTATGTTAAAATATTTCAGTTATTTCTCTGATAAATAAATAATATTTACAATACTATTTGAACTGAGGCATGTTATTCATAAATATAAAGTCCATTAAAAAAAGAGACTTGGGGTGTTTTCTCCTTTTGATTCTTAATTAAAAATTAAGTGTTTATGAAATATAATATTCTTATGGTGCTGTTGTTATTCTTTCAGGATTCAAGATATTACAATTTTTTCTTTGTAGTGAAGGATACAATATTTATTGTTTGTATTCATAGAGTTAACAGTGTCTGACTCTGTCATGTATATTTTTCTAAGCTCCTCAGGTCTTGAGTCATCAAAATCACCCAGGGAGAGATTTACAGTAAATCAGTGCAGACACTTTCTGCTCTTGCTCTTCCCCTCTAACTGTCTTCTCTAAGTCTTATTTAAATGTGCTTCTGGAGGTAATTTTTGTGTGGGTATATTTAGTTCCCTTTATATTTTCAGCAATCTTGATAAAATAAAAGATCCCTCATGCACAATAAACTTGTATTTTCTGTACTCAGAAGCGAAGTGTAGCACTTAGACCTGCCCCCAGTTGCATTGGTTTGGAGGATATTATATGTTACTTATTTACTTAAGCCCAAAGAGAACCTGAGCCAATCTGCTAAGACTATAAATTAGAAATTCTGTTGGCCAAATAAATCAGAATGTACATCTTTATCTTCAGTGAATTTATGTCAGTTTCACACTAAAGAGAAAATGGCCAGATTTTGGCTGCCTAACTCAATGTTGTTTCTTACCTGAGTATATCACTGCTCTAGTTACAGCTTTAAGGATTTTTTAGGAGACATGAATGTGAGGCAGGAAAGTTCAAGATCAATTTACAACACTGACATGTTTTCTTAGCCTATGTTTCGCTGAGCAGATGGGAAGAGCTTGGAGAGGGCATGAAGTTCAGTCATGTCTGGATAAAAGCATTAACTGTAAAATTGTTACAGATCCTCAACATCTTTTGTAGGTGGCCTTTTTCTTTCACACATGATTTTTAAATTAAAGACTATAATCCTGAGAAATGTGGGTTCACTATTTTATTTGTATATGTAAGGAGAGAAAAAATAATGCACCTTTGGGAAAAACAATATTTTAGGGTTATTTTCTTCCTACATTTGTGAATTGATTAATAACTTCAGAAGAGGCTGTAGTTCCTCAGTGTCCTGGTTCTGACCAGGAGAAGGTTAATTTTATGCAGTAGGGGATATAGGGCATGCCTGGGACACAGAGGTTATTCTATACCACCTCACATCTTTGCCAGGGGTGGGTAAAAGGACCTCTCTTCTAGTTGAGTAAACATGGTGGAGGGAACTCTCTGGTACTGTCTGTTATAGGAATTTCTTTTTGGTGTGAATTTTTTTTTTTTTTTGGTCATTTGTACTATTCCTGTCTGTTTTCTTATTTATTTGCTGTTTCCAGTAAATTGTTTTTATCTCAACCCTTGACTTTGCCTTTTGTGCGTTCAATTCCCCTCTCTGTCAAACCACAGCATTTAGGGGGAAAAGTGTGGAAGCAAGAGAGAGTGGTGTGTGGTTTAGAGGGTCTTAATGGGAGTACTGAATTGGGGAGTACAATTCCTAAACCACATCATTCAGGTGAGGGCTGCGTGGAGTTTGAGTACTGTAAGTCAGCTGTACCATGTTGAAATCTCAATTCAGATGACCCCAGCTGTTGTCATTGAGTCTCCCCATGAACTTTTTGTCAGAGACTCCAGGAAGGACCATAGGGCTATTATGCACTGGATGTACTGTAGAACACTCTTACATTTTATCATGTCTTGTCAGCCCAAGGGCTACTGAATGAATAATCTCCTGTTTAATTTTTTCAAAAACTTGTTCTTGTTCAGGATCCCACTTGAAATCATTCTTCTTCCATGTCATTTGATAGAGATGGTTTACAATCTGACTACAATCTAGAATATGCTCCCAAAAAAAGCCTAAATACCTTTTAAAAAGTACCTAAAATACTACAGCACATAAAAAAAGCCTGTGCTTTCTTCTGGTTAGGTGGTGAGGATATACCTGCTATTTTGTTGACCACGTCCATTGGAATCTGATGACGTCCATCTTGCCATTTAGCTCTTAAAAACTATATTTCCCAGGAAGGTCCCTTGACCTTACTTTGCTTTATGGCAAAACTGGCCTATAGGAGGACTTGTATTATCTTTTTTCCTTTCTAAAAACTTCCTCTGTTGTGTTGCCCCACATGATGACATCATCAATATATTGCAAGTGTTATGGAACCTCTGCATTCTCCAGTGCAATCAGGATCAGTCTCTGGCAAATACTGGGGCTATAATTCCATCCCTGGGCCAGTTGGTTCTAGGTGTACTGGACGCCTTCTAGGTGAACATGAACTGTGGCCTGTATTCTGCTGCAAAAGGAATGGAGAAAAACACATTAACAATGACATTTTGCTGCCTTGGACTCCTGTTCATACTGAAGTTCTAGCATGTCTGGCACAGCAGTACTCAGTGATGGTGTGACTTTGCTCAGGCCACTGTCAGTCTCCATTCTCCATTGAACTTATGCACAGGACATGTAGGACTGTAATGTGTACCAGCTGCTACCTTCCCTTTGGGTAAGCATGGCAGAGAGAGAAGTGGGGTTGTTCCAGTTCTAGGGCAGAGGGAGGGTTTGGGTAATGCCAGTTGCAAACGGAGTGGTCAGGTGTCATGGCTGTGCTCAGGCTGGGTCCTGTGGTGAATCACTCTCTCTTTTGTAATCTTTTGTTATTGATATTGCAGCTGTCACTACTGGTCATTTTCTTATGCAGCAGTGATTGTAGGCAAAAGATGTTGAAATCTTTTAAGATAAATTCACAGAAAACATCTGCCTAGTAGCAGTGTTCAAGTATGACAGGTGAGTTTCTTGTATCCAATTCTGTTGGGCTGAAACAAAGCCTTTCACCCCTGGACTTAAAACCACTTTGCAAATGCCACTGTGTTCACTTAGTTAAGGTTCATAATATGTGCTGCCTGTTTGTTTGAGGAAAAAGAACAAAGGAATTTGTTGGGTGGAGGCTAAAGGAGTCATGAAGGCAGAGATGTGTGGAGAAAATGAGAGAGGTTGGTAGATACAGAGTTGTTTGAATGTCTAGTCAAAGAGAAATATTCCTTCTCTGGACTCTTTAGCCTCTTCGATACCACTTCACCTTTGGGATGAAGAAGAAAGATCAGGTAGAGAAAAAAATACTGTTAATATTATACACATCAGATAATGATTTAAAGAGAGTATCCTCTTAAATTCAGTGGGTGAGTAAAAATATTAAATTATTAGGACTCAGAACTCAGCCTTTCTATTCCATTATTATATCCTTGGAAACAAAAACATCAGGCCAAAAACTAGTGAACGTTCAAGATGAAGAAGAATATAGAAGAGAGGGAAGAGATGAACGAGGCACAGATGGGGAAGGGGCATGCAGCTGCCTGGCCCAGCAGTAGGGGAAAGCAGAAGATAACACTTTGCAAAAAGCCTGACACAAATTTGTTTTGTCAGATGTGCATCTGTAGCAGGAATCAAAGGAATTCAAGTGTTTCATCTTTCTTTTTCTTGATGCACTAAGCCTCTTTCCCTTTTTGCACACTATTTTCTAAGGGAACCCCAAAGGTGAGCCCTTTGTTTCAGTGGAACTCCACAGACCTCAGGATCCTACCGCTCATAAACTACTTTATTAATCCAGCACATACTACTGGCTTGAATGCATATACATTATTCTTTATAAAAACCTTTATTTTAAATAAAGAAAAAAGATAAAGGACAACAAATTAATCAGTGATTATATTCCAGCTGCTGAGCTCCTAGTAAAACTCCCAGCACATGTTCACATTTTCCCATTTCTTTCAGGATTTACAGTGAAGAGGGGACATAACCTGAGTGAATGTGGATGAAACTCCATTTTTTCTAATGAGTTACATTTGTTTTATATGAATGCTTGAACTGCATGAAATGCTTGATGTGATTAGGTTGATGGGAAGTATATAGGCATATAGATATATCTCTTGCTAGTAGCAAGATTTCTCTCCTCACTGTAGAGTTTAAAACTGTGAAATATTAAAAGGAAGGGAAATACAAAGCGCATGTCTGACTTGTACCCAGTGCTGCTCTTTATTAGTAATCAGATCATTGACTTAGATTACTTTGAGGCTCTTCACGCTAATGACAGAAGCGATACAGACACACACTGACATGAATTGCTCCCAAGGTGTTTCCTGAACTTAGTGAACTTGTCCAAAGGAAGAGCAGCAGAAGGTATTCAACCTGTATTCCCAGCTCATCTCTTTTTAGCTGATGTCTGAGGGACTTAGGAAGATTTTCCTCGGTCCTGTCTCTAAGGACAAGGAATAAAGAGAATAGAAAAAAAACTTTTACTCAGCGTTTAGCAGCAGTTCCTAGAGTAGCAAGTGGTAAGATATATTCTCCTTTGAACAGATTTCCAATAAATCTGGAAAGGCACAGGGGGTAGAAGAGATCAATGAACCATGCTGAGCTACAGAATGACCTTACAGCCCACAGGAAGAAGATCTCATTGGTGTTTATTTTTAGATGACAACTGTGTTGGACTGATTTTTCTTTCTTGGCAAATGCACTAAGAACAGAAGTGGTATAAATAACACCTACGGTGATTTTGAATATAGCAGAAAGGAATCCAATGAGTCCTCCAGCCTCCTGTTAATATATCCATCGAACCCCAGTTAACATCATTGCAAATTTTAACCATGTGCGGTGGTTAAAGAATCAATCTTATGCTGACTAAATGGCACCACTGGATATTTTGCATTAGGTTAGTAGCAAAAGCTTGCCTCATGAGCCAACTCATATCTCAAGGATTTTGGAGAGAGCTGCAAAAATAAAACATCAGGTGCAGCAGCAGTTGGCAATGACACAGGTTTTCACTGAGCTTTTAGAAAGACAGTGGAAAGTGGGGCTAGTTTCAGAATAAATTGTTAAATAAATGGAAAGATATGAAAGAAATTATACAGAGTAAATTCTGCAACCATGTTTTGACAGTATTTGTTTCCCTATTTATTTAGGCAACTCATTTTTTGACGAAAAATAAAGAATGACAATATTTACTCTCTCGGAGCACAGGCTGTCTTTTTTGTGTGAGTACTGTGAAAAGTCAACCTTAATTTTGACTAAACAAGGAGCAATGTCTTGACAACATACTTTCCATGATGTCTGTTTTTATTAATTTCGTTTTCTTCGAACCCTCAACTCTAGGATTTTCTTTCCTGTTGTTATTATTACTTGGAATCTCAGTTTTCATTAAGAAGTAGTTTTCATTAAGTAGTAATGAAGTACCAAGTGCTTATGCTTGAAACTCATTTTGAAATTGTGTCCTGATCCTACCTTTTCATTTCAGAGAAAAAAGAAGAGGTGACAAAAAATATCATCTTACTTACACTTTTTTATTCTTTATTACTGTTGTTTATAATTTAGCTATAACTATAACATTTTTACTCTTATTTAGATAGATTATGGTGTATGCCTATTTCTCTTGTAGGAACTATGAATGCTTTCAGTAGCAGTACTGTATTTTTCCCGGTTTTGCATATTCCGTGATAACAGGAACCATAAAATCAGAGTGTCTGGGGTGTACATTGAGTGTTGTTGTGATGGAGATGATGAAAGAAGGAATAACTGCCTAGGTGAATACAGATCTCTGACTAAGCACAGACATGACCACTGCCCTCTTTAAGGAGAGTGAGGAGGGCTCTGGCACGGCAGGAACTGCTGCTGTGAATGTGGCTGCTGACCTGGAACACTGCTTCTTGAGAAGGGGGAATGCTGCAGCTCTCTGTGTTTTCACTATGGTATATTTGCATTTAGGCATGGATTTTCAAAGACTAATATATTTGGCCCTCCAATGTGTTTCCAAACTTTTGTTGGTTGCAGTGAGCATCCACAGAAGCCCTGGGGGTATTACCCTGCAGATTTTTTTTTTCACATTTCCCATTTTGGTGACTTATCCCACAAGGCAGCAATTAAGTTTGAAAACAGATAAGGGGAACTTCCTCCCCTCGTTTCGGAAATTAGTCCAAGAATCAGAAGAGGAGATGAATAGTTCTTAAAATGCTAAATAATTCTTTAAATCTTTGAGAAAATGATATAGGAAATGAGAGAGGAAAATCATGTATTTTTCTCTCTACATATATTTTTTTTTTGCTAAAATACTAGCAACATATGAGAGTCATTCTGTGAAGACATAAAATTATGATCCAATTAAAACCAGACGACAGGAAAAAAGAGTCATTTTGAGTCTAGACTTAAGCTTAATGACTCAAATTCATATAAACTCAAAATCAAATATGCTGACATAGGACATTTTTCTGCTAATTCAAGAGTAAACAATCTGTGCTTAAAAGTAGATCTCAATGTGTTATATTTTGCATACCTTTTTCTGCTTTTTATTAAAATACAGAATGAGAAATAAATGAAAAAATATTCTAAAGAAAAAGGGTGTGAAAAATTGAGTACGTGTTCTGTGTAAAGGACAATATAAAATCTCAAATTGTTATATAATTTAATTATAAAGCAAAAAAGACAAACTATTCTGTTTATGGCTCTTGGTACACACTGAATAGGATTTAAAATTCATTTGTGTTATAAAATCATCAAAAACCAAATGTAAAAAATCTATCACGCTCTGCTAAGTTTTGTAGGATTTTAACAAATATTTATGCATAAATTCAAGTGCTGTAAGAAGTGCTTTGTTCAATGGAACTTTTCACAAAGTTTCATTTTGCAAAACTTTTCAGATAATGAAAAGATGTCCCACTACAAGCTGTAGAACTCTATTCAAAAGTTTCATGGACATGAGCAGGAAAGACATATCAGGCTGTGAGTAAGTGTCATATGAGATGAATTCACTTTTATGCTTCATTCCCAAAGCCAACAGAGAGAGTGCTGTTTGTGTTCATACAAACAAACTCCCCTCCAGCCAAACCATGTTGATGACATCCAACTAACCAACTTGGAACAGCTTCCAAACATTACTTGTTAAAGCATTCCCAGACATGCTAGCTATCATGGTAATTTAGTACTTTGGCTAGTTCTCCTGGACTAAATGTATAAGAAACCAGGCTAACAAGTTAACAATAGGAACATATCAGTATCCTACTCTTATTTTTAAAATTTTCTGGAGATACAACTGTAAATATTAGAAAACTAATACAAATTATTTAGTAGGTAGAAGTACAACCACAGAGATCCACAATATTCAGAAGATGATGATTTTAATGCCTTGCACTGACTGGTGGTTTATAAAAATTCCACTAAGTGAAAGCACAGCATATATAACTACAAGTCAGCAACCAAATCTAGACAATGACTACAGGCAATTAGAGCAACAGAATGATGGGTGATTATCATAAATTTTATAGCAATGGATAGATGGATGGATGGATAGATGGATAGATGGATAGATGGATAGATGGATAGATAGATGGATAGATAGATGGATAGATGGATGTGTCTATCTCTTGATCTATTTATCTTTCTATTTATCTATCTTTGCATCCATCCAAAAAGATAACTTATGAAATTATATAAAAAAACACTGGATATTTATGATAAACTCCCCAGGAAACAGTCATTAGCATCATAACATTTTGGTTATGAGGTACTTATCTGCCCAGATCTCCAAGTTCTCATAGCTTACAAAGGTCTGCAAGATGCCTGCTGTTGGCATTTAGGAAGCACAAGCATATCCTGCCCAGTATTGAAAGCTAATTTGGAAAAAACCTCACCTTTCTGAGCCCATGGCATCTGCAATGCTGATTCTCTTCTGCTGAACCCACACTGATGAATTTCTGAGTCTGTTTTATGTCCTTATAATGCTGTGGCCTATGGGCCACATACATTCTCAGCCATCCAGACTATCCTTCTGCTGTTTTGCTGAATCCATTCTAGTCCAAATACAAGAAACTGGGGAGGTAGTTCTCTGAAATGGGCTGAAAGACAGCTCCTCTTTTTTTTTTTTTTTTTCATTTACAGCTGTCTTAACCACAGAGTTATTGCATTATTTTTGCTATGTTCTATTCATTATGCTGGCTCAGCAGCTTGTTAGTTCAGCAATTCTGTTATAGTCTTCAGATATTTTAAGGCCCACCAGTTATGCTTACTCAGCGACTGTGTTAGCCTCTGTCCTATCTAAAGCAATGTCAGATGCAGTTTTGCAGAGTTTAGCAAGAATTGTACCAATCAGTGCTTGAGCCCCATGCACACAGAGAGATAAGTGATATATTGTGTCCTGTCTTTGCTCGGCAGTTGCCTCCCCAGCAAAAAAACAAGATCTGCTAAAGTTTACTGAACTGTATTATTGTAGTGGTTGCAGATTCCTTCCTTTGTCAGAAAAATCATGATCCCCTTTGGCATTTTTGATTTCCTCTTGCAGCTACCCAGCCTTATAATTTTGTTTTCAGATCTGTTCATATATTGCCAAGAAAACAATTCTTAATCAACAGCTCTCTGGGCCACCAGAACTCCCTGTCAGCAAACATATTTCAGGTGGGACTGTGGGAATGTCAGTATGGGTCTTTTCCCTGTCCCTGCAGGAGGCTAGCCTTTGCTGCTCTGAGGCACATGATATCCACTTGATAACCTTATTTCAAAGCCATGCACAAGTACCTTTGCCACTTCTGAGGCAGGTGAGAGTGATTGGTTTCTGCATTGAGAAGTCTTCGTGACTCCAAGTTAAGATAATGGGAAGGTGCTTTACTTACCAATGATCACAGTGTTACCAGGGCTCCATGCAATGACCAAATATGCTGCCGTATTGCCAGTACCCAGGAAATCCTTCCCTATCCTGAAGGATTTGTTTACTGTTTGATCAAAGGCTGGAGTAGGGCAAAGAGCAGATGGTGGCTTTGGTGGCTGCGGAGTGACAGCACCAGGATTAGCCCCAGTGTGAACTAGCAGAGTGACAAGCCAAGAGAAGGAGGATTTGATTGAAAAAACATTTCCACAGGTGACCTGCTGTAAAAATAGCATATGGTTCAGGAGATTGCAGGCCACTGTATGGATTTAACATGGTCTGTGCTCCTTGGTATCAAATGTAGAACAAAAGATGTACCAAAAAAGCTGCAGTGAGAAAAAGAACATTATGTGTGGGTTTCCAAAGGAAGCAAAAACTAAAATAAAAATAAGAAATTAAAATAACTGAAGAGACCTCCTAACCCTGGGAAGCTGTGATTCACTCACATGATTTAAACTCTATACAAGTGCCTGAGAAACTTCAAATATTGAAAATGTTTTTAAATATTAATAAATAACATATGATATTTTTTCTACACTAGAGGAACGGTGTGACACCTGATATGGTTAAAATGTCCCCCCACACCTATATTTGAATACCAGATGTAAATTTTTTGTGTACCTTAAGCTGCTTCTCAGGTCTCCGTGTGCAGATGGAAGTCATAATTTTGTTTTTTAATTAAATATAGAATGTTCACCCGCTCTTTGCACATTAAATGTTAATGACAAGAGTGTGACATAAGTGTATATTTATTTTTCTAATAAACGTAGTTCATGGATTTGAAGGCTGTGTTGACATCATAGACTATTTTCCTCCCAAGTTTTATTAGTGTTTTTCCAACCTGTTTCATATTTCTCTAAAAGAAGGCCACTCCCACTCCCAAGCACATATTCTGCTGGTGGTTACAATCAAGTGTGTAGTTGACAGAAGATTGAAGCAAGCAAAGAGAAGAACATTTTCTGCAAAACTTAATTGTTGCTGAAGTTAATTAAATTAAAATGAAAGCCCTGGAAATCCTTATGATGTACTGAAATTTCTACTGAGATAGGTTTGTGTTTGGTCTGGTTTCTTTCTTACATACCAACTCTGTGATGTACAGTTTTCTTCGCACATTTAAATCAGTTAGTTTATTAATGTCACTGAGCAAGATTTTAAACCAGAATTATGAAGCTTGTATAATGACATTTAGAGCTTAAGTATTCCTCTAATTTATCCGTTTCCCATCAATAAAAGATTTTTCAGGTAGAGAAGTAATTTACGCTCAACATATTTTTAAATATTTTTATTTAAATGTAAGAACATTTTAAACCACTTTTTTTTTTTTTTTTTTTTTTTTTTTTTTTTTTTTTTTTTTTTGTGGGAAAAACAGTGAACTGAGTAGCATTCAAATATTTAATAAATTTCTCATATTGCCCTGCAGTTGGTTTAAAAAATAAATTAAAAAGCTCAACTACTGTACTTTTTAAAATAAGCTGTAGTGGTTAAAAAAAAAAAAAAAAAAAAAAAAAAAAAAAAAAAAAGAATCCTGGAGTTTTGAAAAGGGTATCAATCAGAAAACAGAGCAAAAGCATGGCAAATCTATGGTTGTCTAGTGAGTTTGTTTACCTTCATGAGAGCAGAGGCTTAAAGCGTAACTGTAGTTTCAAGAGGAATACATCAGGGGAATGTACGACATCAGGGTGAAGAATGTTTTGAGGAAAGAAAAGGAAGACAGTGGAGGAAGATGGGGGTCACTGGAAGAGAGAGGGATGTAGATGAGGGATCAGAAGTATGAGCACAAATTTTATGAGCATTTCTGGGGCAAATGCAGACTACAGACTGAATTGCAAAAAAGTGGAGGTAAGAAAATAAGCAGTCCCAGTTTTAACAGGAACCACAGACCACAACTCTACTGGAAACCATTACTTTTATTGAGAAAAATAATAAATATTGTATTCCCCTCTATCTTCTCACAAGGATATTATTTAGTGTAAGACATAATTTTACTCTGTGGATATATACATACACTTTGGAAGTTTTAAATGTCTAAATCAGTCTGAGTGGAGCTGTGAGCTAATCAGTAGTTGTTAGCAACAGTTAGGACAAAATTTGTCTGTGGCCTGACTTCATTGTCTTTCCTACCATTGTGCAGAGCTAACACTTGGTCTCTGATGCACAATGACCTAGATAAAATTTAAAAGAATAGCTTTGTAATTAAGGGCTT
>WEIU01019050.1:55920-66242 GCA_013389925.1 Aegithalos caudatus | reverse complement strand
GAAAGAAAGAAAGAGAAAGAAAGAAAGACAAGAAAAAGAGAAGTCTGCACACTAGTGTTTTCTTCTCTCCTGAATTTTTAGGAATGATTTGAGGGAAAAAATAAGCACATAATTAGGGATCCTTTTTTTCCATCTTGCAGGGCTAAACCTGCCTCACTTGTGATGACACAGATCAACTCAACGGACTGTAGTGAAGTCATTCAGGATTAGCACAAAGATCCTCCCTGTTTTGGGGAGCTGGGGATACTCAATGCTATCTGGATGTGAGTCTGTAGGCAGGTGTGGAGGAATCCTGCCCCTCTGAAACTCATTAGACTTTGGCATTAACTGAAGCAAGGGCTCC
This sequence comes from Aegithalos caudatus, assembly GCA_013389925.1. Lineage (NCBI taxonomy): Eukaryota > Metazoa > Chordata > Aves > Passeriformes > Aegithalidae > Aegithalos > Aegithalos caudatus. The sequence goes on along the minus strand of WEIU01019050.1, from coordinate 65,899 downwards.
AACCTCAAGTTTTGAAACTTTTTTCACACAGATGCCTTCTATTTCCTGTAAGAACAATGATGAATTTTGATAAATAATGTCTCTACAATCACAGCTTTTCACTTAGTCATCTTGCAAAAGCCGATTTGTGACTTCAGTTTAAACAACACTGCAATCCCCCACCATCATTATTCAGTTATTGGAGTGTCTGAAAACATTTCTTGTGGTGAAGCTTAATGTATAGTGCCTGTCTTTATAATTCTTTCATGTGAGTTCACTACAAGAGTTGGAGTAACTGAGAGGTAGATGTGAAGAGACAGGTGAGTACCCCAGCCTTGTACTGCAGCGGAGTTAATGAACTGTATCCTCTTGTCCACCTGACTGATTTCTAGGGCCTGATGGCATTTTATCCTTAAATTTTCCTGTAGGGGCTGATTAGGGATGGATGTAAATAAGAACTGGTCCTTACATCATAAAAAGTAAAAGTCAAAGGTTGTTACAAGGTCAAAAGTCCTTTCTGATTGGATCAATTGTTATCAAAAAGGAAATATACTCCCTCAAATGAGTTACAAGCAATAAGATGAAATAAAAAATAATCAGCAATATCTTCTTTTAATTTCATAAAATAATTTTTTTTCTTCATTCCACCTATTCTAAAATTAAACAATTCCTCTGAGCAAATCCTCCTTTGTCCATTTTTTTTCATTCCTTTTCTTTCCTGCAGAGTGGGTTTTTCTGCATCTCTCTGAAGTGTTCCTGTTTTTAAACAATGACCCAGTTCCACATTCTCTGGTATGTCCCATATATTTGTGGCAATTTCGCACTTACCTTTTTCCTTCTAAATGGCAATTTTATGTAGCAGCTCAAAGAGACTGCAAGTCTCCTGCATGTACAGGGAACAGCAGTCAAGGTTTGTGTTGTCTTTCCTTACATTCATTCCTTTAAAACTTCAGTTCAGTACTTTCAGCATTAATTTTAACTTCCACTGATCAGAATAATATCTTTCTATGTATGAAATACTGTTTTAGAAGTATGAGTCTGGTTTCTTCATCTACACAGTATGAATTTACCAATCTCCCTGGCAACCTGTACTGCCGGATATAGAAGTCCTGTATCTCCAATATGTAAGATCTGAAGTTAGAATGTAAAACTCACTCTGAACTTGGAATATCCCCAAAGGTAGCCAGATCAGTCACTAGAAACAGGAAAACTGTAGGAGGAAGGGGGACTATAAAAGGATAAAAAGCTATGTCGAGGGAGATAAAAATGACAATAATTCTGGGTGGCACATAATGATTAACTACAGATTTACTAATAAGCCTTGGGGACTGGGCTTGCATTCATTTACTTCATTTAGGGAACCTGAGACCAAGGTCACATTCTTGAGCTGTGGATGAAGTCAGATGTGGTTCAAGAAGGACAGAAAGGGGGAGACTAAGTGAAAGGTGCCAGCAGATGAGAGAGCTGAGGAATACATCTAGTCTTTTGAGTACTTTAATCAAAGTCTAAGCCTCCTTCAATATTGCTAGTTTAGAGCTTGGCATGGCAGACACCAGCCCTGTTTTCAAGGTCAGATGGGCATATTCTGCCCCTCTTACTCTTGTTTCTCATAACTTGAAAAATGCTAGTGTATTTTTTCAGTGTCTAAAATAAGCCATAACAAGACACAAGAGACAGATGAGAAATAATGAATAAAGATTAAAAATATGGGAAACAGAATTTTGCCTAACAGACTTTGTAGGGGCTTAGAAGAGGGAATAAATGAACCCTGTTTAAATTTGGCCACATTTGAATAAAGCATTTAGCTAAAGTATAATCCTTGACCTTGTTTTCTATCTCTAGTGTATATTGTAACTTTTTAAAATATACTATAATTTACAATGTCACTGATGTTGACAACAATCTGGACAATTTCTGATGCCATTTAAACAAGTTAGTCTGTAAAACTTTAGCTCATTCTTGAGCTTCTCAATTTTTATTCCAGCTTTCCTTTCTGTTTTTATTGGGGGGAGGTGGAAACTTATACATCTAGGTAGTTAAATATTTAGAAAGCTTAATTCTGGGATGTATGCAGCCTATGAAGACAATACAAGGGCAATAGTGGCAGTATGCTTAGCCTTGGCTTTAATATTCCTGTGATGTTGACTTGGGACCTGAGGCAACTTTCCCCTCTTCAGAAGTGTCAAAATACATCATTTAGCGGTATAAAACATAAAATAAATTCATTGCTGATTTTAAGAAAGAGGTAATACTTTAGATGACTAACAGAGAACAGCAGCCATTCCTTGTTACCATGTATAACATCCAACTTAAACACCATATCTAAACAAGAAGCCAAATATCATGAGGAATTTTAATTTTCTACATTATTTAATCTATTTTTTCCCCTGATGCTGTGATACAAAATGGTCCCTCAGATGGTTTCTTTCATTACTGGCATTAAATGGTGGACAGATTTGTGTCTCTCTCGGTTAGCTCATAGCCAATTCCTCTGCCCTTCCCTCCCTCTCCTCCAAAATGTTGCCACTGATACGTGTGTATGACACTGAAATATTCATCCCCACTCAGTATATGCAGAAGTGGCAAACAATGATAACAAAACATCTGCAAGGTGGGAGTGCTTACAGAGAACACTCTGCAGATGCTGCCTATCTAATGTTATTGCATCTACTAACAAAATACTTATCTTCTGCCTGAGCAAAATAAACATTTATTAGTATCCTTATGCCTTTGATCTCCTGTTTTTATTCAATTTGTGAAGCAAAAAATAAAGCCTCTGGTTGAAATAGATTCAATCTTTCTTCTCTCATAATTTCTATTTTCTTTCTGCTCACAGTGTTGCTCAGAGAATAGCCTGTAGTCTGTGGACAAGTCTTTAATATAGGTTAAAATTATTCTCAAATGTCATCTGAGAAAGCCAGCAAAAGAGTGAGCAAAATAGGCTGGAGTAAAATGGATCCAAGACTGAAGGAGAACACAATAAAACTATTTGTATCCTTTTTCTGACTAACCACTGAGCCACCAGGGCTGAGGATCCTTGCTCCTGTTCCTTATTTGCAGTTGCTAAAAAAACCCATCACCTGCTACCTGTTCTGTATCAAGCATGATGGCCTGGCAGACTAAAAGAATTAGAAAAAAAGGAAGTATTTCTTTGGAAATTAGTCCATAATGCTATGTCCATACAATGCAGCCCAGGAAAAGAAGCAGTAAGATACTAATGATGGATCTTTTAACTGAAATATTTGAGAGCTTGGTGTATTATAAAATATATGCAAGCATTTGGTGCTACATGGTTTGTAATGCCCTGAAGCAAATTCTAAGCTATCAGCATCTGGGAAGATCAGAACTTTCCGTTTGACTTTTGATTAATCAAATATATTATGAAATCTTTGCTATGCCTTATTTTTCAGAAAGTCTATTTTTGATATTAATATGTCTCTGCAGATTAGATACAGATTAGATACAGATCAGTTATTTCATGAAAATAATTCTCTTATCTTTTTTCTCTTGTACAAAATATTATGTTTTTAAAAATAAAAACCATCAGATAAATATTTAAACACAGATTTTCTTCATGTGGGTGTCTCTTCCATGTTATTTCACTTGTAAGTCTTTTTACAAATGAGGAACTTTGAAATGTAGGACCTTTAATATTCTCTAACTTCTGAAACAATCACTAGAGGCCTGTAGACTGCTTCCTAGGAAGAGACAGCCAGTTGTATTTCATTCAGCATCTTTATGGCTGTGTGTCAGAAGCCTGAATCTTAAACCACAAGTCTCATCCTATTAACCCACTCATATAACCTTGAGCTAGCCAGACTTGCAGTTAACAACAGTGCCTCTAACATGTATATCAGTCAGGGTGTGAGCTTTTTATCCTGTACAATTAATGTTTAAAAGTACCTATGTTAAACAGACAAGTATGCATATTTTGATTCAAAAACAGCTAGAGTAAATTTTCTAGTGTTAGAATAGTAATGTCAGTTATTCTAACAGTGTATTAAGGGTCTGTTGGTAATTATACCATAATCCTCATTCAGCCCTTTGGAAAGGGCTAATGAACTTTTTTCTAATTTCTCCAAACAGGTGAAATTGGATGATTTTGTTTTATAAATGTCCATACCAAAAAGAACAAGTGGTCCCAAGTACATTTCTGCTCTCTTGCTGTTCATGAGGGCCCAATAACTTGTTTTAAACCAAAACATTCGTGTACAAATAGTTGAGATATTTTAGATGAAAATGCACATTCAAGATTTAATATTTTTAGTTGAAGTAGGGCATAGCTTTCCAATTCAGAAAGCAGATTTCCTATAAAAGTGCAATCTTTTCCAAGTAAAATGGTAAAGCTCCTTACCACAGAGAGCAGAGGTCCAATCCTGTGAGCTGATGAGCAGCCTGAGCTCTGGCTGGCAGGGACTCAGCACCTTTCTGGATCAAGTCTGTAACACATAAGCACACCAGCTATGCTGATACCAGTGACCTTAAACGTTTTGGTCCACAGGGTCAATGATCCATGAACTAAGACAGATTTATGGTACACAGGCGAGAGCAGTGGTTTAAGAAGAATAAGTTAAGAAGTTGTGTCAGCCTTTACTTTGACTCTCCTTGCTCACAATGCATACTTTAAGCCCTGGGTTTACCTATGTACCTCATGTCCTGTTTTATTCTGTGGAGACCTCTTCTGTTTATGTATAAAACTTCTTCACACCAAGTAATAAATTTTGCTGACTAAACAGTCAGTACTTTGGTAACCAGGATAATTGCACTGACAGGTTTACAAAATCACTACTGCACTCCCTGCTGTGTGAATATTCATAAGAGGTACATTAGGACATATGTGTGGCTTGAGGCTTCTGGATCAGCTGTGTGCAATGTCCCATAGCTGTGCATGCAGAGATCAGCAGCCCAGGGACAGCAGTTGGATGCCCCTGATTCCTGGTCTGAAAGCCTGGCATGTGGCCCATGGAAGCACTAGACATACTACTCTCTTCTTGTGCTACATTCTTCATTTGGATGTTCTGCCTCTTAAAAGCTACTTTATTTTATTTGAATTTAACTTTTTTTTTTTTTTTTTCCAATTCTCCCCAGCAGCCATTTTCATTGTCCTTTTGTGAGCAGAGAGCTTCTTAAGCACATGGATTTTTGGGTGGGGGGGGGGGGGGCAGCAGGGGGTTCCACTTGATCGCATGGGAGTGTTCAAGAGGGCTTTCACATCTGGAGCTATCTGGTCACCTCTAATGCAAAGCTTCACTTCAGCAGCATTGCTCTGTTGGCACTTCCTGCCACTCTGGGCTCACTTCTACTGACTGCTGAGAGCCCAGATGGGGGTTTTGGGAGGGGGAGCTGCTCAGTGCAAAAGATATTTTGCCTCCTCCACACACCATTCCCCTCAGCACCAGCCTGTTTCTTCGTTCCCCTACACATAAATACTGCACATGCATGCACACATATGCAGTGGATAGCCTGGAGGTAAATTACTGGTCTTACAGCACTTTTTAAGATACTGTCGAAGGTTTCCAGTCTACACATTGTAAACCTGTGCTTATGCAGGCAACAAATGTACAAATACATATTCCTTTTCTGTGCTCTGAAAGAAAAACAGATAATTTTGTGACAGAATTGGCAGGCAGATGAACAGTCACAGTTTAAAAATATATAGGATGATGAATAGAGTTTCAGAAATGAACTGTAGTTTATCTTGTTAATTCTTACTGTGTCTGAGTAGTGATGAAAGAAACAGTGCCAGAACTCAAGGATATGATGAATAAGAAAGAGCAAAATGACAACCAAAGGCCCTGGTGACCAGAAAACAAGCTACAGTTTGCCCCCCGGAGAGAGGCAGTGATGGGTTGAACTTGCCATTAGAGGGAAGATTAAGTGTCCTTGGTTCCTCAGTTAGTTAATTATACACTCAAATCTTCCCAGTATATCACATAAGCCAGGCATTTTGCTTTTGAATATCTGTATACTGACTACTTGGATTGCTTATTGGTTATTTCTCTTGACAACTCAAACCTGAACATTAAATCCCATTGGCAACAACTATCTGTCAAGAGCAAAAAAAAAAATAAGATTTGTGTATTTAGTTTTCATTATAGAAGTGCTTGTAGTTGAAAAAATATGTACCTGTCAAGTTTTCGACATCTCGCTAGGGATGCAAGCAATGCTGTTGTGATTTCAAAACCTGGCTGACAAATTCACGTTCCAGTAGTAAAGACAAATCAAGNCCTTATTAAAGAAAAAAATATTGTTTTTTTTTTTTTTTTTTTTTTTTTTTTTTTTTTTTTTTTTTTTTTTTTTTTCTTCTCTTTTTGCTTTTTTCACCGCTTTGACAGTCATACATAACAATTTGAGACCTAAGTGGCACTTTGATGCACTATTCCATTATTAAGTGGTATAGTCACTATAGAATAGATGACGGGCCTGTACTCAAGACATTGTGAATTAAACAGCTTTCAACAATAGGGAAAATTGAATGGCCTAAAGAATTCTGAAACATAAAAAAATAATGATTAAAAATGTGTTCCAGGATCTGTAAGGCATATAATTTAAAATAATGCCAGGTACTGAAATTCAAACTGAAGAAAACAAAGTATGTTTCAGAAGAATCTTTAAAGTTCAGAGGAAACATGAAATAATTAGAAAACATCACTAAACCTACAATTACAAATTTTAAATATGGCTCCTTGATGAATCTTAGAAAATTAACATGATTTTAAAAAATACCACCTAAAATTTAAAATGTGAAGACATAAGGCCTTTTCTCCTCTGATTGTACTTTGATAGTATATTAATTGTCTAGTTTTGTACTGGCATTTCCTTGTGGCTAAAGGTAAAGTTTTCAGCTAAAGAAACATTGACTTAAAGTACTTAAATTAATTCTTTTGTCAATAACTATACAGCTAATCAATACACCTGGAATTAAAAAACAGTTTTTGGCCAGAAGGCATGCTAATCCCCTGGTCTCTTTTTGTTGCAATTCATTAATCATTCAGCCCTTCCCAATTAAGATTTCCCTGTCTGAATCAGAAAGTTTGAGACACCAAACATCCCACCATGGCAAATAGATTAAAGAAACTCAAAGAAAGGTTTCCAAAAATTACTTATTTCCTGGGAAAATAAAAATTCAAAAGCTACACTGATAACCATTCATGCTATATTTTTAGTTAATAAAAAGTAAGTAGATATTTTTTCCTATTAAGATAAAAAGCAAAAATGTAATACTAGTTATACCCCAGAGCATAATTGGTCATATATTATCTTTTGTTTTTAAGATTATTAAAGGCTGAAAAATTACTTTTCAAACATTCATCCAGTGAGATTACTGTTAAAAAAAGACACCAAGCAATGAAAATTCTATTAATCCACAAAGTTCCTAAAATATTTGCTACAAAACTTATCTTTCTGCAGTCCTGAAAACTATATCAAGCTGATCTGTATCTCTGAATAGGATGTGGATTACAATTTCAGTGCTTAGTACTCCAGATCTTTTTTTTTTTTTATTATTCTGCACAAGAAAGAAAAAATTGAATTATTCCCTTATCCTTTTCAATTGATAATCCTACAAAGCATGTAAAGCCACATTAGGAATGTAGTGTACTTTGCAAGATGGCATAGGGTATGACTCATATCTGCAAACAAAGGCCCCCAAAACCAAAGAAAAAAACCCAAACTTCCCAGTTTGGGTATGATATCTTAAAAGATAAAGGTGATTTGAGTGAGTTACTGAAAAATATTTTATCAGTATCCTAGTTTTACATTCTGAGGCACTAAGGGAGAAAAGAAGAAATGTAATTATGAGAAATAAAATAAGGATTTTCTTAGTTACAATTCCTGGCGTTTCACTGATTGCAGTAAATTATAAATTATGCAGTCAATGTAGGCCAACAAAAGAAGACATCTTCAAATCTCAGTCAAAGGTAATTACTTAAGTCGGCTGAATGTTCCCTTTTCATAGAGTGTGATCTCTCTTTGACAGCTCACACTGACAGATGACCTTCTCAGCAACGTTCTTATCCTTCGGATCATGAGCAGTGTGCCTCTCTCCCTGAATATCTCTATATATTTGTGACACTAAGCTTTCAAATACAGCTATTGACAAATCAGAACATCAGTCTAAGTGCTGGTCTTCCTATCACTCACAATAAAGTAGCTATCACTTGTGGTGTTGTAGAGCAAGCACATCTCTGAAAAATGAGTCCTCACCAAGTGCTAATTTGACACAGCTCGCTTGCCTTCCCATAATTGCTCTGTCATTGTCAGTTGGCAGTTCGGGCTCATTCCTGGAAGCTGTGCCGTACAATTGGATACAATTACTCCCATTTACCACCACTATTATGCCACTGATGTTGCCCAGTTCGCATATTGACATGCCTCATTAAACCTGGATGCAGGCCATTAATGAACATTGTTAGCATTTCTCTTAAACTTTTTGCCTCTAATAAACAGTCAGTGTTCCATGAAGGAGCACTGCCATCCTTGTGATATGATATTTATTATCTTATGGGGGAAGGGGACTCTGCAAATGGAAACTATCCAGATGCTGTGAGAGAGATGTATGGTTAGATCAGTGGAGAATAGCCATGATCAGGAGGACCTTTTCTATCAGGGGCATCCTGCCATTAACCAAGTGACCTCCCCTATCCAAGGGAAGACAGGAAGGATAAACACGATAACCTCGGGGCTGCCCAGTCGCTGCAGGTTCCTCAAGGTTGCCCCAGCTCCTGTGGCTCCCCTCAGCCCCCTCCTACCCCCAGGTGGTGCTGCGGGATGCGGCAAAGAGCATTTTGCCCTGGGTCCTCAATCCATTATGTCCAGCTACTCCGATGTGCATTTTTATTCAGAGATAATTATGTGTTGATCAGAGAAGTCAGCGGCTGTCACCCATATGGCAGGCACACCTGCAGTGTGACATAGGTGGTAACGATGGCATGCTCTTGAGCTGTCATGACAGGGACAGGGACTTTATTATGTATATGTCACCATTTCTCTTAGGAAAATTATCCTTTTCCGCACAATGACAATAATGAATCTTACAACACTTTCATAAACCCTGTTTCCAGGCCCTTTCCTTGACCTTCATTAAAACTCTGCCTAGCAAATTCACTGCTCTATGAACAAAATGCAAACTTTCCCGGCAAATGCAACTGAGCTTTTGGAATTTCTTTTTAAGCACTTTTCACAATGTGGCTTCTTGGAGAGTCAGTGGCCCTGCAGAGCAGATCCCGCTCCTTCAAGGGAGATGACAATGCATAGAAAGTCTAGGATGGGGACTAACTAGCTTTTAATTGCTAGAAATCCATCTGGGGTCTGGGACTTAGAGAATCTTGCACTTAAACCAAGTTTATAGGAGAAAATTTTTATCTGTGAGTGGTATAAATAACCTTCTGTTCAACACAGAGTAGAATATTTTCTGTTGGAAGGGATCTATAGTGATCATCTAGCTCAACTGCCTGACCTCTTCAGGGGTGACAAAATGTTAAATCATATTACCAAGTGCATTGTCCAAATGCCTCTTAAATACTGATAGGCTTGGGACATCCACCACCTCTCTAGGAAGACTATTCCAGTGTAATATAATATAGTATTTTACTATCCCAGTATTATTCTCCCTGTCTTCTTGGCTTCCTTTTCTACATTCTTAACATATTTCCTTCTGCTGGTGGTTCATGGCACAACAGAAAGTCTCTGTGGAACTGAAACCCAAAAAGAACACAGAAAGGCATTTTCTATCCAGGGAGGAGGAAGAAAAGGGAATGAGAAGCAAGATTTTGCTACTTATCTCAGGCATCTGCAGAAGTTGTATCTAAGGATCAAAAGGAGAAACTGAAAAACTACCATAATAATGTCTATTATTTAGGTGGATTCTTTTTCACTACAGACCAATCTAATTACAGTATTCTCAGTTAAAAATTAAAGATTTGAGGTGATATAAAAAATATAAAGAAAATTGATGTTGTCACTATCTTTTTCACAGATTTTTTTTTTTTTTTTTTTTTTT
>WEIU01019050.1:28975-55892 GCA_013389925.1 Aegithalos caudatus | reverse complement strand
TTTTTTTTTTAATTTTTTTTTTTTTTTTTTTTTTTTTTTTTTTTTTTTTTTTTTTTAATTTTAAAAGCCTCAAAAGTTTGAATATGCAGTTTCAATTGACATTCTTCAACTTTGGGTTATCTTTATACAGATACTTGTATGAAAGTCCAAGTATATAATATGCCTGCTTGCTGTGGTTGTGCTTAACATATTTCTCCCATTTTGATATATACAAATCTACTTTCTGCAATATTCTTTCAATAGAAGTAGAATACTTCAGAGTAGAAGTAATTTCTTACATGTGAATGCTGTCTAGGGAGAATTAAGGGACCAGGGAATTTAGCCTGAAATTTACTTTTTAACTTTAAATGATTTTAACAAAAGTTGCAAGCAGAAAAAAGTATAAAATTTGGGACAGTTGCAAACTTGTGAACTTTCTTAGTCTGTTTTAAATGTAAATATTATACTGTTGAATGTGCTTGTGGGACATGTATATGAATTCTGGAATAACAAGCCCTGTGGTTCCACTATGGTCTAAATAACCATGTAGAATGCAGAAGTATATCAAAAGTATCTGAAAACTTCAGCTGAATAACCCAGTTTTATACTTAGTAGCTTACTATTTTGTTCACATTAATTTGAATTATTTTCTCCATAATGACCTCGAATTACTTTGACAAATATTAGAGCTAAGATGTAAATTTTAAGTTCTCAGCTGTATTTTCAAGCTGTTACAATTTATTTAATTAGTTCACAACCACAATTACAAAAAATAATATAGTGGTGCTACATTTTAAAATGGAAACATACAATACCTCAGCGACCATTAAAGTCCTTACACTTCCTGTTCATATCCTGGTCAGTATCTGAAGAGGTTATAAAAATATTACACTTCACTGGAGACAAAAAAATGAGTATAAGAGGCAATTGAAAATTCACCAAAATGAGCAATTACCAGAGCTGAAACTGCTCAGGATACAAGAGTTAACTCTTCTGAAAAACCAAAAAGGACTTTTTAAACGAGTGGTCAAATCTCCATATATACCCAGAAAAAGCATCACAACTAGCCTAGTGGTATCTACCTGTGCCATGCAGCTCAACTTGTATGCATCACTGTCAAATGAATATAGAGAGGATTTTCAGACTAGGTTAAGGTGATACATAAAGCTTCTTGAGTATCTTGACTATCTTATGGGTGCAATATTAAAAATAGGCAGTTAAGCAATAATATAACAAAACTTTGGGGGTTTTTTGAGGTGGGAGTAGAATATTTGCTATGTGGAAGGTAGAGGTTCAATCATTGAAGTTCTATCAATATATCATTGATACAACTCTGCCTTTTCTGAATCTCTTCTCTGTCCTTCAGTCTTCGTGAGAGGAAAAACTCCACAATTATCTATCTCGGACTAGAGTGTCACACAGGAATCAGAGAATACCATGTTGGAAAGAGATCTCAAGGTAAAATCTATAGTGAGGTAAGACCGAATGATAAAAAAAATGAAATACTGTATTTTTCTTCTCTTCTTATCTGAACAGGAATGTATGACATGAAAAGAACCATATGAGTTACAGGGTCATATCTTGCATGTAGAAGAGCATGACACAAGTAATGCAAGAGTACTTCTACTTTCACTGTGAGCCACACATTGTCTACCTCCTGAGCACATATGTACTGAGCAAAAAAAATCCAAGTACCACAGAACTTCAGAGCATAAAATGAAAAGAGTAAAATCCATCAAAGAAACCATTATTGCCTTTGATTCCTGAAATGGTAAGTAATTTCTTGAGGTTCAATACAGTAAATCTAAATAAGAAACTGCTGGGTATACATTTTGATATGAATGATGTTCTATGACAGTAGTGGGATAACTTTTCCTAAATAGCTGATGAAGTTTTATATTTATCATATTCCATGTATTCATAAATTAAGTTGCAGGGGACTAACCTGATGGCAAAAGTAAAAGTAAATGAGCCAAGGCTTTTTTTTTAAACTATTGTCTCACATTATTTTTTTTGGGTTTTGTTTTTTTTTTTTTTTTCTCTTTAAGTTCTTCTGGCGTCAGTAGCAGCTCCAAACAGTCTAACATTACAGAGTAAGGTGGATAAAAGTGAGGATAAAGGCTTAAGGAAACAGTCTGTAAATACAGTCTATAAATTAGTAACATTTGACCTAACTGGAAGTAGAGAATAAATTATTTTTAAAATAATAACATGCTACAACTATATTTTCTGGTGTCAGAATAAGCAGACTAGCACAGGCTATTGTGCTATTAAGATATTTCTGACAGAAATCAACATTAGAAATTATAAACAATCAGGATCTACATGTACCTTCTTCCAGATTCTTTCTGCTGTTTATTCCACACAAGTAGTTTCTTGTTTCTTTTCCAGAACAAGTCTGTTCAGGGACAGAAATTCTCCCAACTTACGTGTTGCACACTTCATTAGGAATTAGGAACTTCTAAATTGGACAAGCGGAAGCCTGGGGGGAAAACACATCAGCCAGTTACCACAAGAAAGAGAAAAGAACTAGTCTTAGAAGAGTCCTTAGGAAACAAATGCAGGGAGAACCAGGGTCCCGCTCTTTGAAAGCTGCTATAACATGCAGTGGATGCTGAAACTAATTAGCAGAGTTTCAATTCCTAATGCAACAGCTGCTCTGAGTTGCTATAGGGATAGGATGGACCATCTACAGGGTTTCAGAGCAGTGCAAGCTTATGATTAGGGGAAACAAATCGCAGAGCTCTATGAATCTGTGTAAGTATAAGCTATATGTATTCTGGGTTTGCTTCTTCTGCTCTTCCAGATCCAGCAGAAATGTATTCCTAAAAGAGGAAAGTTTACCAGAACAAGCTGTACAGCATGCAGTCACTTCATTTGGCAAACCAGTGTGACAAACCTAATTATCATTTCATTTTCCTCAACGTGGTTGAATGTTATGGGGATGACCCCAGCATAACATTTAGGATAGGCAAGACTAGGCCAGGAATTTTATACACAAGGATTTGGTAAAGCCGAGTAGGAACCATTTTGGAGGATTAGAATGACAGTGATGCGTGAGGGAGAAACTGGCTAAAGGAAAGGTTTTCAGCAGATGTGCAGAGAGCTTCTACACGGAATGATGGATTACATTTGCACTGTAAAGGGGAGGTGTCAGATGATGGCTGTATGCATATGTCTAAAGAAAAGAGATGGGCTGAGGGGGGACTCAGATGGCCTGGACTGGAAGGTTTTGGCAGGGGATGGTTTGGAAAATTAAGCTGTTTTTTTTGTGGAAAGAATGAATATGTGAGGAAGACAAAATGTCTGCCAGAAAGGAGTTTGAGACTGAATGATAGAAACTTGTGAGTGAGAGTGCGTATAATTTGATAAGGAAGAGGGGGAAGATGAAGAACAGGGAAAGATAACAGAAATTAAAATCAGAAGTAAAAAGGAAAGTTTTGATGCACTCTTCTTGTTACTTTAAAGTTGATTCTCATTCTCCATTATGCAAGGGAAAAGCTGATGGGTCAAGACCATTTTCTTCTTTCTCATTCATCATCCCTCTCTGGAATTTACCGTTAATCCCCACATATTACGGAAAGGAGCATACTATAAAAATCACAATAGATAGATTGACAAGGGCTGTTCCAGATTTTGGCTTTGAAATCTAGGTAGATTTCATGAGAATGGTGGATGACAAGCCAGGGAATATTTGTGAATCTACCTCTTAAGTGAAGCACCATCTGCCAGATTTCACATAGAGCATTGACCACAGAATCCCACTCTACCTTTACTGAATGCTACTACTTGAACTGTCAGAGTAAAAACGTGACAATATAAAATGTCAATAATATGCAGAAAACCCCCCAGTGTCAATCAATAAAATACAACCTGAAATATGCATTTAGATAGTTTTCTATTTGCAGACAAAAAATGTATCTGTTAGTTTTTATTAACCTTATAAAACTTCAAGAGGCAAAGAGCCTCCAAAATTTGTGGGTGCATGTTACCTTATGGTGCAAAATATTTCCTCAAATAAGTTAACATTTTTTGTCCTTGCTTTCATGTATAAGTCATGGGGCTATTACTTGTATTAAATAAATAATATTTGCATATAAGGATATTAGTGTGCATGTAGTGTATATTTGCATATTGTAAATACACATGTATTTTTCACCATGCTTTATAATTTTAGTAAATTTCTTCTAATACAACATAGATGCCCCATGTACGAGTACCCCAAGGTCACCAGGAGGATCAACTGACATACGTGCACATGAATTCACAGTCTCTCTCTGCACAAATAGGCACATAGGATAATTCCCTCAAAGAATGAAATGTATCTCTCTCACTTTTTCACAAGGTGTGGAAGAAGTTCAGGAACTTTATATCCAATAAGTCTTTAATGAAAAACCGAAGAAAGGTCACAGTTTCAGTTCACCCTTTTGGTCCTTTTTCCTGTGCAATGTCTTTATACTCGTGGCCCAATTTTACTTGTTTAGTAGTTATGGTTTTAATTTATGCTGTTAATGGCAAAACTTGAGGGCTTTGGATTTTTTAAAGCCAGAGATTTTGAGAAATAGAAAAACAACCCAACACATCAGGGATTTTTTTAAGCATAAAAACATTGCGTATTTTTTCCTGGTTTTATTTTCTCCTTTTAGAAAGAGTTAAAAAGTGTTAGCTGAGATTTTTTGGAAGAGGTATATCAGGGATACATTCTATCCACATTTGGTAACTTTATCATTTGTTTCAATGATTGAAAAGAATGGTCATGTGCTTATAGTTTGACAATACAATAAGTCATTTATTAATCCAATGTTTAATGTTTTATAAGGAAAAATGTACTGTAACATCCATATGAAGTGATTATTTTACAAATTAAAATCAGAGTATACTGAATCACAGAATTAGCTGAGCTGGAAGGGACCCCCAAGGGTCATCGAGTCCAACTCCTGTCCCTGCACAGCACCATCCCCAAGGGTCACACCATGTCTCTGAGACCATTGTCCGAATCCTTCTTTAACTCTGGCAGGCTGGTGCTGTGACCACTTCCCTGGGGAGCCTGTTCCAGTGCCCAACCACCCTCTGGGGGGATAATATTTTTTCAAATATCAACATAAACCCCCCCAACACTACTTCAGGCCATTCCCTCAAGTCCTGCCACTGGTCACCAAAGGGAAGAGATCGGTGTCTGTCCCTCCACTTCCCTTCACAAGGAAGCTGTAGACTATTATTTTTCAAGGAAAAACATCAGCAGTAAATTAATGTCCTAATTTTACAGCCTTACCCACAATATAGGTCACACTAATGGCATCAAGATTTTTTGAAGCCGCAGGATCCTGAATCAGGACAAATTGATGGAGAAATATTAATTTACACTGGCTGATTAATCAGATCAAAACCGAAAAACCAAAAAGAGCTGATCAAGTTTCCAAGTGTGATTCTGAGCAGCACTGGTTCATCATAACATGGAGACATATGAGAGTGCCTGTGGTAAAATGGATTTGGACTGGAAGTCCACAGGAGGATGTGCAAGGTTGTGCTGGTTTCCATCTTCATGCCAGATGCAGGCTGGCAGGATTTACATGACGGTGGTCATCTTGTATCCAGGCCTAAGCTGGCTCATCTCCAGCAATGACCCATTATGACCCATACTTGCCGAGTCTTGTGGCCTCATTCTGGAAGGACAGTTGGAGGGTTTGTAAAACACAGGAGTTTGGTGGTTTCTCTGTGCATGACCTCACTGCAGTTTCAGTGCCTCAAAAACTTAGATAGCCAGAATCCACATGAATCTTTCTGTTAACCTCCCTGTACTTCAGATTCACCTTCAGTGACTATGGAGAGATTGCTTTGCAGTTTTCCTCAACAGTGAAGAAAAAGAAGTAAGATCCCCAAATAATTTAGCTTGGATAGCATGGCAATCTGATCTCCATGTTGCCTTACTACATTGAATAATTTTACTTGAATATTTTTCATATATACATAAATATATATCAATTCATTTATTTTCAGGTAGAGTTAGAAGTCTGACTTGTTGATATGTTTTATAAATAGTTTTGTTTGCAATTTAGTGTGTTCATGTATTTATTTTCAAACAGAATTCAGATGCTTGTTTTAAAAGGCTGAAATTTTGTTGCAATGATGGATTGTTCTGCAATGAATAACTGCCACTACCACCAATATCTATTTAAAAATATCCAACCTAAAGAAATGGACTTGTGAATTTTTGTTTCCAAGGAAAAAAAAAATTGCTAAAGGTAGCAGTTACACTGCATTATTTATTCCATGTGTGCTGTCATACTTGACGACACTCTAACCCTTTGGATATATTACAAATTAAATGAACTCTGCTGAAGAAAAAATAAAACAGTAAATGAAGACTCTTGGAGCCTGAAGCCATGAGATGTTCATCAGCAAAATCTGAGTCAACAGTTTCCTAGTTAACTTTCAGAAGCGTAGTGTCCTTCTAGGTGTATGTACCCTGCTGATTTTAAACAGAGCCCCATTCATGAGCAAAATAACTGCACAGGGCAGGGAAGTTTCTGTTGTATTTGGATTTCAATACAGGAATGCTGCTATCTGATAATAAATGTAATAGAAGTTCTTTCTGCAGAGACTGCAAATTATGAAGGGCTCTGTTACTGATCTTCTCAGTGTTATTGTTTAGAGACCTAAAAAGTACCTTGGCTAATCTTTCATGGCTTCTGTATTTACATTTGCCTGCAGATTCATGTAATTGGCAGTTGTGGACATTTGTGCCTGATGTTGCATATTTTTTGTTTTTCTGACATAAACTGCTCTGCTCATTTTTGTGAAACAAGTGCCCATTGTCCGAGTCACCTGAATGAAACATTTACTTTATGACATCAGCCTGCTACATTTCCATACTCAGAGACAGTATAAAATAAAGGATGTCTATTTGGGTTTTCCACCAGTTTAGCAGCCCAAAATGCTTTTCAGTTGCCAGACACCTATGCTAATTCTCCATAGACTAAATTATGTATCTTATAGAAGGACTAAGTAGAAAAAAAGCCTTTAGATAAAAAAGTTATTCTTGCAAATGACCCAGTGGTAGTAATGGAGGACATAGCCTCCAGTTTTGCATGGATGGCAAACATCATGGATAAGACTCTCTTTCAGCTGAGTGATTAGACTCCCAAAGCACTATCTTCAACCTGTTTTAATGGCAATTTAAGAAGTCCTCTGATTTTTTTCAGCTTCCTGCTGCCCCTCCAGAAGCCATAGGACTCCCATCAGACTTGTTCCACTCCTGCTACCATCACGTGGGCATTTCATATGCACTGTAACACCAATGCATAATTTCTCTGAAGCTGAACTAACAACTTAAACACCCATTCACTATCAGAGGAAAGAAAGAGGTACTGTTATCCATTGTCTTATTACATACACCTAATGTAGGACAGTTGAACAGCACTCTGAGAGAACTTTAATTTCAATTGATTTAATTGCAAATGATTTGATTGACCTGTTCTGGTGACAGCAACATCTGGACAGGAGAGTCCCACAGCCTATTTTTAACATTCTCCTAAAAGGTGTTACCATTATTGAGAATACCTACACCATAACAAACACTCTTGGTTTTAGAAGTCTTGACTTCTGTTATGTCATGACTCCTTTTAGGTTTCAAAAGGAGTGGTGGTAATACTGGTCTCAGGCCTAAATTCTGTGGTGTATAATCAATGAACTCTCAAAATTTTAACTTAATAAATATCTCAGCACTTCTCTGACACAGAATACTACATGTATTACTTTTATTTTTGGGCTAATCAATAGTGATTGCAAGGGTATATGCCACATTCCATGAATCTTTTGCAGACTTCTTTTGTGCATAGACCTGTAGCAGGAAAAGAAAGAATTCCTTCTTGTGTAGCCCACCAAGTGCTATTAATATATTTTTATAACAATAACCTTACTGTACATGAGTGTTTCATACTTCTCCACTTATCAGGAGGCAGTGACCAGCACTCTGATTTGACAAACGAGATAACTGGGATGTCACAAAAAGTCTCAGAGTTTGGAGCAGCTCCTACATTTTTTTTTAAGATAGACTGAAATGTAAACCACTTTATTCTACATTTCAAAAACATCTGCCAGTTATATGTGTTTGACTAAGCTGTCTACAAGTACTGTTTCAGACTTAGATCAACATTCCCCTTGTGGGGCAGAAATTTCAGCACCTCATTTCTATCTTCTGAGCAGCTGCAAACCACATAACAAATGTACATTGTTTCCTCCTCTAGAGAGCCATCTGCCTGATGGATAATAGCTCATGTCTGCTACTTCTCAGCCTGGTGGCCAAAATCCATGCCGTGAGTATGAAGATGCTATCTTCATAACTCAGTGAAAAGTTAAGCAGAAGAAATAAATGTACTCACAATTAGACCATATTAAAATTTGTACATATCAAGAATTTCCTGGTAGCACTGGTTTTGATATCTCACTGATTTTAAATTTTTGATTGGAATATCAATTTAATCTTGGTTTTGAAATTATGTATGTATGGATGTGAAGCTCCCACTCAAAACACTTTTTTGCCTGCAAAAGTTACCAGTTACTACTGCCCTGAATATTTCTGAGCTATGTCTGTAGATATTGCTCATATTTGCTCAACATTTTGTTAATTGTTAAATTGTCCAGCTTAATATTTGTATTTCTCTCTGTAAGTATCAGAGCACTCAGCACATCTAAGCTGTAAAACATCAAATGTTCTCCAATATAAACAATCTATAAGCAATATGAATGAAATAATTATTTTCATTCATTAAGTTTCATGGCAATGAGTTTTATTTTCCAAAATAATATGACCATAATCAACAATAGATGTCTTGCTCTCCTAATGCTTTAGTTCTATTCTATTATTTTTTCCAAGTCCAAAATTTGTTGTGACTCTAGTAATGTGCAGTACTGTGTCTCTGGATGGAAGTTGTATTATTTTAATAATATTCACAAGTATTTATTATGCAGTCACTGTAGACCAAATAGTTTTTGACTAAAGAATTCTGTCTTTGTGCAACAGTTAGAAAAATAAAGATTGTTGTTGTAGGTGGAGACTTGGGATGTTCTCATAATGTAAGTGTAGAATACTATTATTAATGGTGTTGTCAAAATGAAATGGAAAGAAAGACACCTTTCTTCTCCATAAATTGTTCCAATTAAAAACACAATGAGGCTGTATTTTACAAATATTCTGTATTCCAAAAGATTTTCAGATTTCTCAGTGCCAGGCCAAATACAGAGAACTTCATGCCAGAGAGATTTTTAAGTTGGAGTTTTACACTAAGTGACAAGTTAACATCTTTTTAATGATGAACTAATGGGCAGTGAAAGCTTTGCAATTCCAATATGTAGAGAACCTTGTGTTTAAAGGCACAGATTCAGTGAGAATGGTTCTGTGACCTTTGTGGTACCAGCAAAGGTTGGGTTTAGTCCACACAATGTCCCATCAGTCTTTCAAGGTTAACTACACATGCCAAGCTGGGAAATGAAACAATTACTAACAAATTTTATGGGTATATTCTGTCAAATTTAAAAGGCAGTAAGAAGTGTAAATTAAAATATGCCTGAACGAACTATCCAAAAATATATAAAAAAAAATAAATTAGGAATTTGTGTGGGTTTCTTTTTTTTCTTCCTTATGTTGCCATTCTGAACAAGGCACTGAAAATATTGGTGGAACTAAAAAAGGTATGTGGGAGACACCACATACTGTTAGAGAGAAAAACCCACAATGCAGAGGGCAGGAATTCTCTGGAAGGATGACATCAGTTGTCACCTGGGCAACAGTGACACAGTGAGCCTGAATGATTAATTATATTGTAATTAAGTTTTAAATAGTTTTACCCTGCTTTCCTTAGTTTAGGAAGTTAAATAAACTTCAATTTATGGTATTCAATAAACCAATGAGCAGAGTCTAGAATTCCACTCTAATTAAAGTCAGCAATATGGCAAAACTGTGTTCAAAATGTAAGGAAGAAATGTTTCTTTGTAACTGAAGTAATTTCTTATATTTTGTATCACTTATATTTTTGACCACTTCCCATTACTGGCAGTAAATTGAAATGTCAAAAAATATTTTATCCTAATCTTGCATATTTCACGAAAAACAGCAAAGGTATTTTTTATATAACTAAATAATTTCCCAAAATTACAAGCTCCATTTCTCCCCCATGTAACTGGAAACACACTCAAAGAAACAATAAGAGCCAGAGCAGGAAGATGAAAAGAGCAGATCTAAGTTACTGTTTATAAGGTTTGGATTGGGAGTAGAAATATGTGATACTGGAAAAAATGCATTCCTGTGTGTTTGTAGCCTTATTCTCAGTCAGTGAATTTCACCCAGTGGATTCTTTCAGATCATCCAAAACTGTGTTTCCATGTGGTATCAAAATGCTAAATTCTAAAATTTATATCTTGTCATTTTGGAGTAAGCAGAATGTTTCCATTGGCTTCAACTCTAGGTTGACAGAGATACGAGCTATTAAAACAGGATTTTTTTCCACTTTGAAAAAATTGCTTTTATTAGAAATCAAATTTTTTTAACAAAATGTATTCCATTTTGAAAATGTCACTGAATAACTGTATACAGTTACACGATCTGATCTACAGGATGTAGATCTCAAAGAGAAAATGAGACCACCCTCTTGCCTGCAATCAAGGAGATTAGCACTCCGCTTTGGCTTTCTCATCTCCAAATTTGTGGTTGTGTTTGAAAACTCTCTTTATTTTTGGGGCTTCTTTGTTTTGCCTCAAAATATCAAGTAAATGCAGACAAAAAGAAATTCTTAGGTAAGGGAATTATTGTTTTTAAATCAGCTATTCCATCTACGTATCTACAGATATTATCTAAAATATCTATCATTTTACTCTGCCTGACTTTATGATAAGTAGAAGTCTGGCTGTCCAGCCACACCTGTGAAAAGGGAAAGGTCTGCTATATCTGTTTTGTAACTGATGATTGCAGAAAGCCCTTTCCTTTTCTCTATTGATTTTCCTAATTCACCAGTGTAGGAGCAGCACCTTGTTGATCCAGTTATCTACAACAAATCAGCATTGCTGTATGCTCTGCTCTTCCTATCTCCCTGCTATATGGTCCCCTCTGCAGTAATTATAATTTTTATATAGCCTGTTTCATATGCCTAAGCAAAGTCAATAACCTCATCTCAAATCCAACTAAGACAGAGGTAGAAGAAGTTTAAGGGAAGAAGAGAATACTAAAAAGTGTGGAAGGAAATCAGTTAAGTCAGAGTAATTCAGAGAGAAAAAAATCACATTTGAAATATGCAATTGGAACAGAAGGAAAACGCATTTTTTTCTATAGATTATAAGCTGACCCATAGCAGAAGATGTTGTTCAGACAGAAGGTGGAACACAGATATAGGGGAGAGAAAGAGAAATTCTTGCTGGTGTCAAAGTCCTCAGTTTTCATTTCACTAGCAATGAAAAAAAATGGCAGGGATACAAAACCACAAGTTGTTGATGACCTGCTGCTTATTACTTCAACATACTCACTTACTATCATCTAATTGAGGAAGGGAAAAATCACACAATTTGACAAGTGAAATATAAAAGTTCAACCTGACATCCATTCAATTATGACTTTTGCAACAAGATAAAATAGCAAATGCACTTAGGTAACTTTTTTTAATATATAAATTTAAAGCATTATTGAAAACTGTTACCCCATTCTACACAGTTACCTTTGTCTCCCTAGGGATATCAATTGAATTTCAATTTATCAGCTCTGCATTTCTTTTTGTATTAATCTGATGTATAGATTAACCTGTCAGACTTAACCCCAAGTCTGTGACCTCTATTCTTGGTAGTACTTCAGGATTTTTTTCTGCAATAGCATCTACACAAAGCCTGCGGTGGAGAGGTTGTGGTACAGTTAGGGAGAGCTAATTATAATTAATTAATCAATTTATTAATGCTTTGGAACATTCAAGTTCTATGATGTCTCCCTAAGTAACCTCATTATCTTATTTTCATTACCTTCCTCTTGTCTATTGCCTTCTTTATTTTTGTGTTAGGTCTGCTTGCTGCATCTAGTTTCAAATTAGATTCTTCAGGGCAGGGACAATGTCAGACCTTGTTTGTACAGTAGCCAGTGTGTTTAGGCCTTATCTTGACTGGAGCTTTTGGATACAACTGTAATTAATTATCATTTACAGCTGAGACATAGGAACGTTAAATGCCTTGTTCAGGGTGTCAAAGCAAGTCAGCAGCACAGCTGCAAATGAAACCCAGATGGCATCTTACTCCAACTGCAAGACCATTCCTTGCTCTTAAAGACTTCTGCACTGGAATAAATGTTCTAAAATATTACAAAATATTCCCAAGAAGAAGGATTTTTTTTTAAATTTATTTCCACAGACTTCTCAGAGAAAAAGACTTCAGATACCTCTTATGTTAAAACACAGATTTATTTTTTTTAGTCTATAATTACAGAAGCCTCTGGTTGCCATAAAATAACTTCTTGCCTCTTCTAAATAAAACCTCTTTGTTTTTATTCTATCCAAACATTTCTCAGTATGATACAAAAGATTTAGAAGATTGAGATAACAGGACATAACAATTTGGCCCTGAAGAGGGGAATGGAAGTTGCTGGGAGAGAGGTGTTGTACTTTAGGGGTATCACAGGTAGAAGTGGCTGCTCTCAGATGTACCTTTGCAACATTTAAGACTATGAACATTTATATGCCTAATTCAGGAACTTATTCTTATCTGCTAGTAGTTTAGTTCTACACATTCAAGAACTTAAAACCATATAAGATGATAAATATTTGGCCAAAGAGAGAAATCCTTCATACTTCAACTTTGAATTTACTGAGTTACATAGTTGAATCAATTCAGCTGCAGCCTTTCTAAATCATGAGCTACAGATAATCAGATAATCAGATCTTTTCTATTATTTCTACCATCAACAAGAAGCTTAAGAGAATGAAGAATGACATGGCTGTAGTGTTCTTACTAATTAGTTGGAAGGAGACAGACCTGTCAAAGGCTTAAGAACAAATAAGAATATACATGAAAATTACTGAGTTTATGTGCCTCTGCATGAGTGACTGTCATGTAGTGTGCTTTTTCAGGGATGGGGCAGAAATATTCTTTGATCAAACCAATTCTGGAAAAGAAATGTTATATAAAACAAGGCTTTCAAGTCAGTTTTAGGAAAACCATTTTAAAACCATTTTAAAAAGATTTTAAATGAATTTTTAAGTATCTGTGGATCTTAGATTATAAAACAATAAAGAAACTGTATAAACCACCCTGAAATACGTGAATAAAATAAATTCCCATAAATTCTTCAGACACAGAAATGATATCTAACACCTACAGTGGCAATGAAAGAAATATAAACATTAAAACCTCCATCTGAATAAAAACAAAACAAAAAAAAAACCCAAAACAAAAAGAAACCCTTTCTTAGTAATTTGCAGATATTTAAATTCATCAGGTGTTTCTTTCAGTGTTTCAAAGCTCCCTAGATTCCAGTGTTGCTCCAATGGACATGCCCAGGGTACTTTGCCTGCAACTGGGAAGCTCTTGCCTCTCTGAGTGTTGGTCAACCTTATCCAGCATGACATATCCCAGTGCAAACTTACCTGGAAGTTCAATATGCAAGAGAGATATTTAAGGCTGTGGCTACACTTTTAGTCCCAAATGAGAGTGTTTTTTTGAATATAATATGACAGTTATCCTAACACAGCTCACTTTGTTTGGCATGGGTTGACTTTAAAGCATGTGAATTTCATTCCATTCAAACAAAAATAAATCGGCATATATGGTCTAGGCATACACCAAGATTTATGCCTGAAGTTATAGGAAATTACACCTCCTGAAGTTACAGGAAACTAATGGCTTGTAAGCTACAGTTTATCTCAGTTTACAGTTTACTTACATTTGAGTCTTCCCACTTGAATGCTGAGATCTACCAAGCAAGCCTTATTTGATCCTAATCTGACTCCTGATATTCTCTGATGTGGCCAGGCTGCTAAAAAAAATCTACTTTTCCAAACAAAAGTGCTACTGACTGTATCCTATGTATTATGAACTAGTTCTGCTTTGGTTTTCTGTTTGAGGTTTGTTGTTTTTTTTGTTTTTCCTGTGATAGCTGAGGGAGCTTATTTCAGAAACTAGAGTATCTACTTCTATGTTTTAGCTAACTAATCACAGGAATAATATTCTTCTAGGCAGATTCTCTTCCCGAAACCAGAAGGAATTTACCCTGGCTACATCATGATGATTAATACATTTCTAGTATCAAACAATGAATTTCTGCTGAAAAAATCATGTCTGTCTAATGCTCAGCCCTATTGAACAGACTCCACAGCTTGACATAGATTTTTAACTTCAGTGCTAAAAACCACCAAGTCTCATTGCTTTCTCAGTCTTTTCTCTCTCCTTGCTCCTGTATCACAAGGCCATTTTATATATAAATATATTTTGTTTTCTAGTTCCTTAGATAATCTCTACTTGCAGAATTTCAACCTCAAGCCTACTTTTTTTTTACAGAGCACAGTCTTTAACTAATATTCTGCTAAACATATTTAGTATTATTTTTGGGTCACTTTCTTTATCCTTCTTATTTCTCTAGGTTGGGGCTACTTACATCCCTTCTTTATAATCTTTCTTTGAAGATATTTATAGACTCATATCATGTCCTGCATTAATCTTTCCTATTATCAAGTATATAAAATTAGAAGCCTCATTCATTTGCTTACATCTTTTTGTCCAGTGTGGAGTTCTTTTTTCATTGCTATTTGTTTGCATTTCACATGTAAGTTTATTTGCTTTTATATAAAAAATTTTGTGAAATTCACTCTTGTGTTGAGTTGACCCTGGGCAGATGCCAAGTGCCCACCAAAGCCCTTCTTCTACTCCCCTACTCAACTGGATGGGGGTGGAACACACAATGGAAGGCTCATGGGTCAGAATAAGGACAGGGGGACATTATTCAGTGATTACCAGCCACATTAAAAGGGCAAAATGGATTTGATTGGGCAAATGAATTTTTTACCAATCAGATCAGAGAAGGATAATAAGAAATAAATCATGAAGCACCTCCTCCCCACCCCTCCCTCTAAGGCTCAACTTCACTTCCAAAGTTTTCTACCTCCACACTCCCTAGAAGCACAGGGGAGTGGGAACAGGAGTGGCAGCTGGTTTATTACACATTGTATCTGCCATTGCTTCCTCCTCAGGGGAAGGACTCCACATTCTTCCCCTACTGTTTCTCCCACGAGAGACAGTCCTTCATGAATTTGTAGTTTTACATGTACTGCTCCAGTATGAGTCCCTTCCACAGGGTGGAGATCTTCAATAACCAACTACTCCAGTGTGGGTTCCTCCATAGGACCACAGGTCTTGCCAGGAGCCTGCTCCAGCATGGGCTTCTCATAGGGTCACAGCCTGATTCAGGTATCCACATTCTCCAGCATGGGGTCTCCCACAGGCTGCAGGTGGACCTCTGCTCCACCATGGATCTCCATGGACAGCAGGAGGAGAATTTGCTTCATCAGGGTCATCACCATGAGTTGCCTAGTGAACCTCCTCTCCCTCCTTTTCCACTGGTCCGCAAAGTTGTTTCTCACTCCCTCCTCTCTTCCCTGCTGTTGCTGTGCAGTTTTTTTCCCCCTCATCTTTCTTAACTGTATTGTCCCAGAGGTGCTACCACTGTCACTGCTGGGCTTAGCCTTTGCCAGTGGTGGGTCTGTCTTGGAGGTGGATGGCATTGACTCCATCAGACTTGTGGAAAGCCTCTGGCAGCTTCTCAAAGACCTATCCTTATAGCCCCCTTACTACCAAAACCTGCCATGCAAACCCAAAAACATCCTCAACCTTTTGAAAAAAAAAAAAAGATAAAATAATTTTGAATGTCAGTACAGCTAGCATTCCATCTTTCAGACTAATCCTTATCTGAAAGACCACAGAGAGAGGGAATACCTAGATAGTATTTATATAATGTTCTTTCAATCCTTAAGTGATTTCCAGAAAGTTATAAACAGGTAAATCTGTCTGTAGATTATGGTAATTTGAGTCTAGTATTTTTTTACCTGTATTTCTGGGGAATGGATATTATTCAATCAGGTTCCACATGTCTGCACTCCTTTGTCTGTCTGCTCCTCTCCAGTAATTCTCTAATCTGCTGGCAATTTTAGTTTCAGACACGTGAGAGAGGAGTAAAATCATGATAAGTATGCTATATCTTTAAGATTGATGAAAACACGTGATTGGGTAGAAAAGATAGAGAAATTTACTAACTTTATCATAACAAAGAAGAGAGCTTTACCATAAGATATCACAGTTTTATTAGACACCAGAGAGTCTAGTTTGCATTGGTGGTTTGTGTCTCACAGTTTCCCTCATATTTGGTAATGCAAAACCTCTAAATGAAGTTTTCCCCATGCCTAATTTTCTTAACTGCAGCTGTTCCCTGTGGATTCTCTATGCTGTAAAACTGTAAAAAGGCATGAGTTTATTCTGCAATCTAGTATAATTCAGTTAAGAATTATCAGTCAACCACAAGACACAAATGTATTTGCAATCAAGCTATTTATTATTTCTTGTGATGCTTGTTGTACATATTTGTCACCCTTGTTCTTTTCTGCATTTGCTATTTTTCAGATAGCTGTCAACTACCCCTTTTGCTTTTTTTTTTTGTAATCTCCTTTGATTGTTAATTATGTTGACTCTCCCCTCAAATGAAACTTTGTTTCAGACATATTATCCCTGCATTTTGCTGTTGTGCTGACATTTAGAACAGATGTCAACCATTTGCTCCTGTTTGATATCATGTCTGTTCCAGCTCCCCATTTCATTCCCCACTAGCTCCACACTAATTAACACAAGAAATAGGAGAGGTGTTTACTTTGTAAAGAATTTGAACAATTTTACTTTGATCATGATTTTTGCTCACCTTTGGCCCTTAGTTTGCAACTTTGGGTGTGTTATATATAATGTAAACCCTGACTGCAAGTATATACAGCCTCTCTCTGTTTTGTGTGGGAACCAGTTTTTGCATATACTGCAACACACATGAAACTGTAACAGAGCTAAACAGCCAAAAACTCTGCACTGCATGGCAAATAGGATTGCTGAAAATTTGCATGTTTGGAGCTAGGCTGGCTAATGAAAGTAACTGGAGAGAGGAGTTTGGACTTAAGCCAACACTCTCAGGGACTCAGCTAGATACACGAAAGGACACTTGCACTAACTGCCACGCCAAGTGGAATTCTCAGGTTGCTTGCTAAGGTTTAGCACTTCAGGCTCAAGCTGCAGAGGTTATAGCCTTTAAATTTCTTCCTGGATTCAAGGACTGGATGCTGGATATGCTTAGAAGAACTTACATTCTGGCAGTGCATTTTCCATTTAATTTTTACACAGGTCTGTCTGCCCAGCATGCTGACTACAGTGTTTCTGCAGCACAAGTTTCCATTAAAGCTCTTGATCCTTAACTTGGGGCCCAATATTTCAGTATACGTAACAGAGTACTTAAAAGACTAAGAGCTGCAGTGTGGCACATCAGTATCCCATGAGGATTTAACTCTGAATAGTAAACAGACTGTTGCCCAAAAGTGACATCTGCAATGGTCTTTGGGTACATTTCAGACCTGAAACTTTACCGAACAAACACCACTGGGCCCCTCTGTCTGTTAATTCAGCATCTTACAAGTTTGTCTACATTTAGAAGTGTCTTCCTTCACATGCAGCAATAGGATATGTCAAGCTTTGTTGATCCAGCTCTTCATAGAGCTGGATGTCACTTGGACGTGGAGTTGTAGAGTCTAACAAGCTCAAGCCCTATGGCCCGTACCCTGTACAAGGCTTCACTCTGTATCTTCACAGCTGTCACTTTGAAATAATACCTACCCCAGATGCACAAAGGGATGAAATAATGGACAAAAAAAATCAAGCACAAATCCATTCCTAAAAAATAAGTTATTATTACTTTACTAAGCCATAGTTACTATTCACCTACAAGTTTAACTGGCTCAATTCATAAAGTAATTTGAAGAGTTTTAAACTTTAGTGAGAACTATTAGTGTCAGTTGTGGCATTATTATTATTTCTGATGCAACTACTCAGTCATGTTCTATCACATGCTCCTTTCCTTGGGCATGGCACTGTGCACCCATACCATACCTATTCTTTAAGAAGTGATTTCTTAGGTCCACACTTGGTGCTTGACTTTACAGTCAGACACAATAAATATCCACAGCTACAGGACTGCTGAAGAAGACAAGGGTCAAGAAACAGCAAGGGACCAAAACTAAGCCAGCTAATTGGAAACATGGTTGTATCTGGAGTGTCACCCACCTTCTCGGTTTAAGCACTGACCCTAGAGTTTATGTGAGATTGGCAGTCAAAGCCTTAAATTCCTCTGCTGCCCCAAAAGAAGTTTGCCATTGAATTGTAAATTTAGTAATTTCTTGTGAAAGCAGGACTACAGGACTGCAGGACTACAGGGCTACAGGACTACAATCATTAGATTTACCTGTAATCTTCCTTGTGCTTATAACATCATTTACTGCTTTTCTGTTCTCACCTCCCTTGCACTATCCATAATTTTCATCGGAAATTTATATAGTCACTGCAGTTGGTTATGCCAAAGCATTTTCAAGGATTTCTATGAATTTGGATGACAAGGAGTTTGTAGGATTCTGATTTGTTACTTATTCATTAGTTTTGAATTTTAGATGAGCATTATGGATCTTTATATTTATCCTGCCCAAGTTGATCTCAGTTCTAAAGGTGGAAAATTATAATACTTAGGCTACAAACATGAACTTTCTGACCAGAATATAGAGGTTAAATAATTTTCAGAGGTAACATTTTTAATAGTTCTTACTTTGGGTGTACATGCCTAAATTCTTTTAAAAATTGCACTTCAGATNTTTAATTTCTATGTGCTTCAGAAAACTGATAATCCTCTCATACTTGTCTTCTATTGCCAAGAGCCAGTAACTTTCTTTTAAATAGGTGTTGTATTGTCCAACATATCTGTATTCCAGTACCTAGTCATCTCCTTGGGAATTTGAGAGATATCAGGTTGCAAGCAGAGTCAGAGCATGTCCTCAGTATTAGGTACAAAAGGACACTCTTTCTTATATTTTAAAACATCCTATTGAGTTTCCTATATTTCAAATTAAAATAGAGGTTCAAGCAAATAGCCAGCATCGCTACTTTGTCTGAAGACAGAATCAATACTTTGAAAATCCTCTTGGCAGAAGAGTGTTTATAAGTACTTTGGAATTGCAACAGCAGTTGCAAGGGAGAAGGATTTGTTGGCATTTCACCTATAGGTTTGGAAATATCTTTTGTATCTGCATAATGGACATGACACTCTTTAATCTCTTTAAAAATTTGCCTTTGATGCCCAAGCACAATTAGTGAATCTTCTGTTCTTTCCATGGCTGAGATAACAAAGTTGTCATTAGAAAAAAGATGGATTCCAGTAGTGACCACAGTGATGCTGCCTGGCACTCCTAGATAATGCTCTCCCCTGAGAAGCCTTACCCTAGTAATTACTTTCTTCTCCCTTTTGTCAACCTATTTGAAATCTATCACTTTTAATGAGTATTTATCTCCAAGTCAGCAAATCTGTATTAGGTAGCACTTCATATAATGTCTTATTTTAGTCCATTATCCATGGTACTCTATCTACACAGGCTTCATTCCTACAATTTGCTCCATGTTGACCAAACCCTTTGTTCATGCACAGCCCCTTGGACTCCGCAACCATTCCATATGGACCTAAGGCTCCATCTGCATGGAAAAGTGGTGAGATCTGGGTCAGTAATTACAACACAGAAAATGATTAGATTTTTTTAAAGCATTGACTATTTTTAATAAGCTTACTTTTAATTATTAATTGGAATGCCCCTAAATATTCGCATATTGATTCCCTTGTATGCCTGAATATTATGCCTAGAATCTATGAAAAATTAATTGGCCAGATTTTTCCCAGTTCTTTCTTCCTGCCATATAGGGTTATTTTTAGTCTCTGAATCCCAAGCTTGATTAACATTATCTGCAAAAGTTCAAAATGTCCTTTGGATAGTTCCTTAAAATATTCAGGTGCACCATTTTTAAATGTTCAGATGCATCTTAATTTTGTGCAATAGTAGTTAGTAAGCAGAAAATTATTACAGGGCACATTAAGAGAGATAATCATCAAAGATGTTCAAGTCAGTGAACTGCAACTTACAGGGTCAAGTACTGGCCCTACAATTAGAATCTGCATATTTTTATTAGTATTAACAAAGCTCATGACTACTTTTATCCTTTGAACTATTTAGCCCCAGTCAGGACAAAGGCCTTGTTGTTCTTGGTAAAATACAGATGAGGAAACAACCCTTCTCAACAGGCTCAAGCTCATAATGAAAGTTGTATGTTTAAATCATTCATTTGATAGACATTCCAGAGAGGGAAGGATTACAGTAAAGAAAAGAGCTTTCTCCTTAGGAAAAAAAAGCTCTGAACAAAGGTAGAAACTTTGGAACAATGACCAAATGTTTTAATTTGTTGGCAAGGACTCTCTTAACTGTTCCTGACACAAATGGAGCTCACTGCTGGTTTCAGTCTGCAGGAAAGGTACTCCTCTCTGGTGGTGACAAATGGAATCCATGAAGGAATACTGCAGAAACTACTGCAAGACATATATCTTTCCCCCTGTGAAGAATGGCCAGACAAAGATCATAACCTCTGCAGATCAATAGCAGACAGTGCAATGACCTTCAGTGTGAAGAGAACACAAATATGGGGGCAATGGTTTTACATTTTTAATTGCTTTGTGCAATTATTTGGGAAAGGTCCATGTAAGGAATCTGTCTTCTTTGCCATGTTCAACACATGGATGCAATTGTATTCACACAGTAGGTTGCAAGACCAAGCCTGTAAATACATTTAGTAAGTTACAGGCAGACATAAACTAAAACCATGTGTATTTGCTTTTGAGGCAATCAGCTTCAGTAGTGTTGTCAGCACCCCTGAGAGCCCGCCCCAGGTGTAGATGACCTTATTCACTATAAACACATTCAGTGAAATAATTCTGATGTTACCAATTTATGAGGATGTTAAGAGGCATGACACCACCCAGTTCTTAGGTGTTTCACTGAAGAATTTTTAGAACCTGATTACAGAGAATTGGCTTTCACTGGAAAATCTTGAAGCAAATTTTCTAGGATAATTTTTGTACTGTTATAAATGAAGATTTATTTATGACAACACATATTCAGCTACAAGCAGTAAGCAAGTCTAAAGATTTTTCTCTGCTTCAGATGTCAAACTAAAGCCTTATTAGGACAGGCACTGTCTTCTGGATGGTAGGACACTTGATCTTGGAAAAATCAGACCTGTGAACTAGTAATCTAGACTCAAATCCTCAAAAGTAGTTTCAGCAACATGAAAATCCATAGACCTCCTATGAGTCCCACTGAGAAAGGTTTTTAGGTTCATGAAGCAATCAAGGGAATGATTCATTTCACCAAGAACATAAACATCTACATCTATCAAAACATTTCACAAGATCCCATCTTACTGATATAGGATATTTATAACTGTCTAACAAGGCAAGTGGGTTTTTTAATAATTGTATTTTAGTATATAATATTCTGTGACTGCAAATAGCCTAGAGGAACCCAAGCCTTCTCTAAATTCCTTGATATCTTCTTAAAAATTGAACACATATTTCATTGATCCTCTTCTTAAAAAGGGGAAAGATTGACCTTTGTTGTCCTCTTACTGTGGACTTTCCTTCAGCACATATATACATCATTACTCGTTATCACAGGAAAAATGGTCCTCTTGGTATTTTAATTAATTAATTAAACTTATTGACCAGAAGCACAAACTTTGTGTTATTGAATTGGGTAAACATCACTTTGATTGTGTATTAGACAAACATCTTCCCTTTCCTTTCAGCAGGTTCACTTTCAGTCAAATAGCTCCTCCCTTACCAGCCTCAGATGCTCTTTTCCTTTGTATGGTCCACTTAGTCTATCCCAGTTCCTTCGGTGAGGCCTTGAGGGGCAGAAGAGGTTGGGGACACTGTGTGATGGTTAATTTCCTGGGTTCTTCCTGATGCTCTGCTTCAGAAAGTTTTACCATGGGCTACATCTCAGGGGTATCCCTGCCATGAGTTTCCTGTGAACTTTTGTCCCTCAGAGGAGACCTCCTGACACAGAGCTCTTCCTTCAAAGCCTGCATCTTGAGCTATGCCTCCAGCAGCATTTCCTTCAATATATCTTCTCCATGTCTTCTTCTTCTTCCCATATGGCTTTTGAAACCTGTTTTAGCACAGGAGCCATGTGCTTCTGTGACTTGCTGAATTTTTACCACATGATGGAGTAGTAACACTTTTTTCAGGGCAGCTGAGCCCAGCTGTGGAGAGCATAAGAGAGGTTGTGACATTCCCTCAGAGGTCACTCTACAGCACCTTATCAAAACCCTGCAATTTCAGCATTTCAATAAAGAAGTTTTATTTAAAAAAAAAAAAAAATCCCAAGGGGTTAGAAAAACTTGTAGAAAAGGAGAGAGAGAAGACATTTGAGAAAATTAGAGAAATCAAGGCTTTGGGAATGAGGGATTGAACAAGGATGTTGAAGATCAGGATATCATGTAAGTACCTAAAAGAAGTTCCAGTTTGATAAACAGATCTAAACCACAGTCACAGCTTAAATGATGAGTTGTAGACAGAGAAACATAAAGCTAAAGATTCAGTGGCTCATTAGCAAGGAAGCTGCAGTTATTTGAAATTATGGTGCACCAAACCATTATTCTTTTCCACTTGCTATGCATTTCACACCAAAGGTAAAGAGTTAAATTGTGAAAAATGGCTTAACACTATGACTTCTGATTTTAAAGCTGATTTTAAACTCCCAGCCAGTTGTCTTTCCTTATTCACCAACGCACAGTATATTATATCTCAGTGGAAGAAAACTAAACCAGAAGATAGATGGTAGAAATCAGTGAGAAGAATAGTACACCTGAAGGGATTTTCCCTTTGTATGTTTGTGGTGTAATTCATTTTTCAGAAAGAATTAAAAGAACATTGACAAAATGCATGGATCTCTTGGTGATGACATCTGGCCAAGAAACCTCTTCTCAAAATCTTTCCTCTGTGTTTACATTCATCAAGAAACACAGCCATAGACAGTCATATTTAGTGTTGCATCGTGTCCCGGTATTGAGCAATATCTCCTCCCCCCGAGCCACCCCTGCCAATCCTGAGGGGCTGGATTTTAATGTAAGGGGTTTCCCTGTCACCCCTGGAGAGGGCTCCAGTGATTGGTCCAACAGAACCACCCCCGCCCCTCCCTGAAGGGGATTGGACCCCTGACCTGCCCTTCTCCCCTGGGTCCCTCCCCCCCTCATCGGGGATTGGCTGGGTTCGGCCCCTCCTCCCCGGGGAAAAACCAGGGAACAGCCATGTGGGGGTCAGTCTGCCCTGGCTGTTACTGTGTTCGGGGCCTCACAGAGAGCTGAGTAAAACCTATACCGAACCACGGCAGATTCAGTTTCTGTCTCCGTTGATCGTCTAGATCCTCTCAGAAAGCCACTCTGGGATATCCCTGCAACAGGCAGTGCTGCAAATTCCAGGTTCCTTTGCCACCTGGACTTCGGGACACAGCACAAGCCTTGACCTGCCTTTTGTGGTACTGCCACATGGCTAAAGGAAGGTATCTTGTGGGAAAATGCCACAGAGCTGCCTTCCCCCACAGGGAACTGGATCGGGGATACAATAACCCGGGATACATAATAACATCTACAAGTCAGAAGTTCCCATCTTATCCTATTGTGGGTAGTTGCATGGATAGTTCATTAAAAATATGAAGGTGAGTGGTTAAACACAAGAAAATAATTAAAAAGTGAGTATCATCCCTTGGTTAGGGCACACTTGCATTGCAGAAAAATCTCATGTTAAACCAGAGCGGGAAGAAGGTAGAGGAGGAAGAATTTAATATATTCCTGATTTGAACCTATACTTTTCAGTCTCCCGTTGAAGGGGAGGAGAATCTCTCTGCCTTTTGATGGATAGGCATGCTCTGCAAATGATTATTGTGATGGATCTGTCAAGCAAAAAAAGGTGGAGGAACGCATGATTTGTGAATCTTGTGTGAACCTAAGCATGAACTGGTGCTTCAAGAAATTCAGCACTGACTAGGCAAAACACATTCTGCTCGTAATACACCAAAACTTGGATATCTAAAAGTCCTCACTGGAGAAAACTTAGCCTGTCATAGACACTTGATAAATTGAAGGGATTTTGAGCGCTAATGATAACTATTAAACTGCATGCTCAGAGACTTACTAAACCCTCTTAATGACTCTGGAAAACTTACTACAAAGTGGTAGGTACAACAGTCCATAAGATACAAGTAGAATAGAGTTTTAAAGTGACATAGTATATAGACAGAAAAGGGATTGCTTAGTGAAGAAGACAAATGGAGTGAACAATTGAATGACATTTACTAAACAGGAGAGGAAAGTGATAGGGAAAAGGGACAGCTGTAATGAACACACACATGTAGAATGGTGTGCTAGATTTAAGGGACATCTGGTGTAAGGGACAGCTGAAGTGTATGAGTGACATGCCCTAGATATATGGTTGGAAGTTCTGTGTCTGAGTGACAGCTGGCTTAGCTATCATGGGTGACATGTCCTCCACAGAGGAATACAGTGCTGGATACAAGTGACAGCTAGTGTGTACTTTGTGAGTGAAATATCTTTGTTACAGCAGCCAAATATGAGGAAAAATTATCTGGGGTGCCTGAGCAACATGTTCCTCACCAAAGAAGGAAGAGTTAGATGCAACACAAAGGTGCAATGCATAGGTAACATGACCTAGAAGGGGTAAGAAAAGAACAGTAAGGGGACAAGTGCAATAAGTCCAGACTGGATTAAAGAATCCTGGTTTGAGGGAGATATCCTAAGTGTAATGTATGACAGCAGTGTGCAATTTTTATACCACTGCCTAAAGTACTGTCAGTGGCCAAAGATGATAGAATTGGCAGCTGGCTGCAGCCAACAGTGATGTACTCATAGTCCTTGATAATTCTGGTGCTCCCCTGAAGTGGGTCAAATTTTCCATGGGAAGCATCATGGGGATTTCTATAATCACAAGCATAGTTTTAATGCTATCATTGTATTTTGTCCTTATTTGGACATTTGAAAAGGAATAGCTAAGATACATCAAAGTAGCCAACACTGTACTTCCTGGGATCTTCTGCCATCTTTCAACTGATTTTTTCTCCAGTTGATATCCTTCTACAAGGGTAGATTAGAGAAGATACTAGTTCACTCAACAGAGTATTTCCGAAGATTCATGTAACTGCTCTATGATCATGAGGTGAGAATAATCCATAATATTTGAAAAGAATCCTTATTTTTCTGAGACTTTTTCTCTTTGCATGTATGTCCAGTCCATATTAGCCCACAGGTACTTAGGTGCACCCGTCTTATATTTTATGTATCCATATATCCAAAACTGCACATATATACATACATACATATATGTTTATATTTGTGCTTGTATATTTATATATAAATATATACGCATTTTCAGTCATGATAAAATATAAAGGAATTTGCCATATTGTGAATTATTATAGATGAACACAATCAGAAAAAGACTATAGAAGTTCAAAAGTCATCAATCAGATATCCAGACTCATAAGCTAGGCTTAAAATCTATGGGATGTAAATAACAAATAAAGACTATATGAGAATACATTTCATTCAACTGTGAGGGTATTCTCAGGCTTGTAGTCTTCATACTGCCTTTTATCCTATAAGGACTAGAAACTTTTATTTTAATGAAACATCGAGCCCCAGTGAATTGTATGACTTCAGGAGCCAGAGATTAAGAAAAATATGAAGCATCATTAGACATATAATAAAATCCCTGTGATAGAATCACCTGAACTGGCAACAGTGAGGCAGAAGGCCAACTTTAATTTAACCCTGGAGTGTGATGCGACACAGTCCCACAACACAGGTCACATCTGTGAGGCAAAACTTAGCTCTCAATGATACACAAATTCTCTTTTATTGAATATTCTTCATAAGTATATTGCAGCTTTGGCCTCTGAGAAGACTTATGGAAAAATACTGTGAAGTATAACATTGTAGAGTGCTGTATAGGAAATGACAGATTTTAAAATGCTTAATCAACCAGTCTCTCCACACAAATGTCACCAAATACTGTTACTGGTGATCATCTTATACACTTATTAAAAGAACAATGCTTCTTCTTATGCCTAGGGATAGCTTTTATCTTGAACTGAATACATTCTAAAGCTCAGTTGTAGAGAAGTAAATGAAACTCTGACTGTTTTCTCCCAAGTAGATAGGAAAGGGCCATATCCTGGGCATCCTGCCTACATCCACATATTTGGTCATAAGAATAAGCAAGAATGAAGTAGTAGAGGTTTTTTGTTGACAGTTATCAAAGGGTTCTTTGGAGTTCAGAGGTGCCTGCTAGAAGTAGAATGTGCTCCAAAGCTGCCAGGCAGGTGAGCAGGATACAAGGTCGTGTTCAGTAATGGGTAGCACCAATTTATCTGTAAAACTCAGAGGCTTCTCCAGGGCCTCTGAGCAGTGGGAGCTCACAGTACATCATGCCTCTTTGAATTTCTAAAGCAAACAATCATCAACCTGAATGCTTAGAATGACTAGCAGAAAAGGTGCCAATATAAATGTGAAGATAAAAAGGCATTGGGTATAAATGAGGCAGTGCAGGGAAAGAAATATGTTTTACTGAAACCTAAGCAAATTTACATGTCCATTTTATCAAATGAGAAGACTTCTGTCTTTCACTTTGTTCAGGGAACTTGAACAGGATCACCCCATCAAAGCCTTACAAGATACAGATACAGGATCTGAAGAAAAGCCATCCAGATTATTGAGTTATGACTCCTAACTGACAATA
>WEIU01019050.1:21475-23975 GCA_013389925.1 Aegithalos caudatus | reverse complement strand
GTAAATATATAGGGTTAAATTCTACTCAGCACAAATTCAACTTTATTGGCTTCTGAGGAGTTTCATGGGGATATGAGACATCAAGATTTGATTTGCCATGTGAATAAGGTAATGTCAATAATCCTCTATAACATCTAGCTATTGGTAAGTTTATATAACTGTCTTTATTTCAGTTAGGATTTATTGTTACTTCATATATAGAAAGTTCAGAATAAAATGTCAGCCAAAATATTTAACATTGGGGTGGAATTTTTATTTTGCCTCCCTGTTTAGAAAATTGGACTGAATCTTATTCTGGCTGTTGTTTATGTGCTTTAGTTTGAGAACTTGGGACTTCTTCCCTAATGGAATAAGTATTATACAGGGCTTTTCCTGAAGATTTGCACACCATCACATTTCCTTTTATAACTTGATGAAGGGAACTAACCATGAGCACAATATGATATGTTTACAGAGGTGACAATACTTCATGCAAATAAAGAGAAAAACTCGCTCACATTTATAGCAAAATGCAGTGTGTTTTGAGCCAGGCCATTCGGGTAATGATACAAAGACCTGAAATATATGCACCGTGCTCCCTTCCATTTAACTTACTAATGCTGGCACCATTATCAGGGTGCAGCAATTTCAGTGCAGTCAGAAGGTGGCTCTAGTGCTTTAATTTTGCTATGCTGCCGACAATAAGATCCAAGGAATAGAAATTACTTTTGTGCTACATTTTTTTCAATCAATTTAACTGATGTTCCAACTGGAACACAACATTTGATTTTATATATCAAACAACTTCACACTCATGAACATGTGCACACTCATGAATTTTCTTCTTTTTAAGGTTCAGCTGACCAATTGACAAAGAACAACAAAGCAAAGCAAACCAAAAAATTAAAATATTAAAGTTACATCTGACACCTCTGAAACACTTCCCATCAACACACCATGACATATGTAATCCCTTTCACTGAGATGCCATGAAGAAATCAGAATTTTTCTATTTTGGCAAATCAACCTTTGCTATCTCTGCAGCAGTCTCAGAGAATTTCTGGTTATTGGGGTGAGTCTTCTGGGCCACAGATTCACATGTATAAAGGCAGATTAATCAGCCTTTATGCGGGTAAAACACAGAGGGGACATGCAGAGGGGAGACGGTCATGCCTGGACAGATTAGAAAGATGCTGCTTGCCCTTTTCCCCACTACACTGGCTCTTCCTCCTGATAGCTCATAGATATTAGATGCTCATCAGCACAGGCCCTCCCCACCCCCATTGCTGATTCTGACCCTCTGCAGCCTGGCCTGTATTCTGGTTTTGTGTCCCCACTCCTGATCATCTCCTCCAAGGTGGCCCTGGAGCTTGCCTGCCTGGTCTCAGCTAATTCCAGATGTGAGACAGCTGTGACAGTCTTATGCACTATGAGAAGTTTACATTATTCTTAGAATTTTTCCCTTTTATTATTGTTATCATTATTGTTCTGAGAGCATCCTCTAAATGGAGATTTATAAGACCATGTAAATGTGTAAAATTCTGTTCCTGCCTTGACATATTTGCAGTCCTCAGAAAGTATTCAAAGTTCTACTGGCATTTACATGAGATATTCCTTTTGACAGGATGGCTCAAATGAGTCAGACAGGCTAGGGACAAATCTTTGGCTACTTTAACTATAGAAATACACTTTTACAGGTCTGGTCTTCTTATTTTTTTATTAAATGCTTATTATTTAAATAAGCTGATATGACCTGTACCTGTCTTCAGTGTCACCAGTGTTAATTGTCCAGCTTCTTTAAGAGGTCAAAGTAGGTCTTGAAGAGACATTTGAAGGAAATAGAAGAGGTCAAACTGCCAAAACAACTGAATTCTGTAGTACAGACAGGGGTATGAGGATGCCTTCAAAAGGCTTTTCTTATTTTAATGAAAAATAGTTGCAGGAAAAGCTTCTCTTCATTTTTAATGAGTATTCTGTATAAGTAAGAAATTAACATTGAAGTCCTTGAACATCGTTCTAATAGAGCACAATTAACATTTGTTGATCAAAATAAGTCAAATTTTGAACAAGCCAGGCCTAGATGGATTGTTTTTAAAATTACTTCGTTATAATAGGTCTGATTTATAAAATTTATTACCTAACTAGAGACTTTTAGAGGTCAGTCACTTGCTAGTTGAGTACATAAAAATATATATATGTATATGGAATTTTGTGATTAACATTGAAAGCTTCGAGAAAGAATATGGAATTCATTAGACGTAGTGTGTGGATCTGTTTTAATGTTGTACAGTAGTTTTAATTTATTTCATATAACATGCAACATTTTCCAATAAAACATTTCTAAAGGTATACTTGTTTTTTGTCATAAGGCTTTTTTAATAAAAATTAATTGTGTTTCTGGTCTTTTAAATCAATCCAAATGAAATACAGTACTTTACAGAATTTAAGTAGCTTTTTGTCCCCCTGCTTCTTTTTCTCCACCCTCCCCCACTCTGCACCCCACCCCCTCTTCATTTAGTGT
>WEIU01019050.1:0-15064 GCA_013389925.1 Aegithalos caudatus | reverse complement strand
CCTGGAGGATAACTGCAGAGGGAAGAAGCAATCTGTACACTACAGTAGGTACCAGAACAGAAAACCTGTTATATCCATTTCCCTATTTCCCTGTGTGTTCTTGTTTATGATAGTTTTGATTTTCTTTCTTAATGGATCACCATCAGTAAAAATTTCCTCTTTTGAGATTAACATCCTTGTGAATTCTGCCNTGGAAAACAAAAATGACGTTTCCAAGAGAGCAATTATCTTGCAGCCTGAGGATTCACATAGGGTGTTACCAGGGAGGATTGTGGCAAACTGTTATAAATCCCCTTCTCTCCAAAAACACCAGCTAGAATGATCTTCCCTGTCTGTTGCTTTCACCTCCCTTCTCTGCTCCTGGTCATTAAATCTATACTTCTTTTGGTGATAGACATATTTTTTGCCTCTTTAAACAGTGATATATTGCATTATTAGCTCAGCAATTTTATCACACTCTGTATCATGGAGACTATCACGTCTGCCTTCCTACCAGTCTTTCCAGTGAGAGCATGAAAAAAAGCGCCAATCTCTTTAGAGTCTGGCTGCATTACCATACAATTACAAATGTCTTAACAAACCCCAGAAGATGTAAGTATAACTTCTCAAGCTCTCTGAAAATTATAAATGACAACAAAATGCAAAATCAAAATCAAAAGTAACTCTTTGTTATCATCAGTGTCAAAAGCAGAACTAAGAGAAAACATTTTATTTATTTATTTTAAATCTGAGATTCTGAGCTACCACAGCATCATCAAATTCATTCATATTCAGTTCTCTCCTCCCACTCTGATTGTCCCTGGTTTGTTTTGGTACTTAGGGTTAGAGGAGCAAATTATGTGACATAGCACTGGACTTTTTTTAATGAAAAAAGGCTCCTATTACCTTTACTGTCACTTTATTGGCAGCGGAAGAGCAGCTTCATGTCACAGGCGTGGTTTTGTAACAGGAAGATATATAGAGTGAGAAAGACAGAGTCTAAGTGAGAGACGAAAGAGAAAAGGAAAAAAAGCAGGAGGATTAGAGTAAATACCTCTGTAATGTTTTGGCAAAATATTATGAAGTGCTCTGTAGCTTTGGTTTTATGAATGAAGAGATAGAAAAGTACTTACGAATAATAAATACATGTTTTGCTGGAAAACTTAATTTCTACTTTTCTACTGAAGTTGGAGACTTTATGAACATTTTGTGAACTAGGCCTAAAACTTTATTTTTCAGGCTCAAAACGGAAGTGTCTTTTAAGATTTATGGGCCTGGATGTCTTTTAAAGTGTAAATTACTTTTTTTACTAATATCAAAATGACAGCCTCAGGAGCTTTTCTAAAAGACGGGACTGCAGCAAATAATGCACAAGCTTCCCACACTGTGCTGTCAGAAGGCCTCCATGACATCTTACAACACCCTTGCTATTTCTGTCCTGATCCTCCTTCATGCAGCAGCTGACAATCCTGCTAAATCACGTGGTAGGTTAGTGATGTGGGAAAATGTCACCGTGTGATTACACTAAATC
This sequence comes from Aegithalos caudatus, assembly GCA_013389925.1. Lineage (NCBI taxonomy): Eukaryota > Metazoa > Chordata > Aves > Passeriformes > Aegithalidae > Aegithalos > Aegithalos caudatus. The sequence goes on along the minus strand of WEIU01019050.1, from coordinate 13,554 downwards.
TCCAAACTCTGTTTCACTTTATGGTACCCACTCAGGATTCAAATTTAGAAGTACAGTGAGGTGAAGATGGAGGACAGATGTGCAGATTATACATTCCTGGGTCAGCCTGACACATTAACACAGGGGTTCACTCGAGGAATGCACTTTCCTGCTGGGTTTTCCATTGGGAATTGAAGGAAAGGGAAGACAAACTTCAGTTTATAGCAAGGGATTCAAGGAAGTCCACTGGAAGAAGCTGAATTAAGAAGTCCAGTCTACCTTGAATGCTTATTTGATCAGCAAATCCCATTTGAAGGGCAACTCCAAAATTGTTTCTGGTAGTGCTGGGGATTGCCAACAACATCTTTTCCCCAAAGGAATTTCCACCTTGGAAGTACTCTGATTTCCTGATCTCATCTTAATTTTCCGTAGGTATATAAGCAAATTAATCAGATATAGTTCAAGTTCCCTACTGGATTTCACTGAATTTTGTTTGTTGAAAGAAGATTTGCTTAGAAAACCTTTTAATTAAATCATTAGTATGTCAGTTACAGATATATACATAGTTAACTGTGAAAGCTTCCCATGTTGCTGGGAAGACTGCGAGATACTACATAGTTTGAATTTTCAGATGTACTATTTTCAGTAAAATTGTCTCAAGCCTCTTCCCCCTCCTAGGTATTTTAGCCAAGTTGTGCAATTTGTACACCCCCAGAAATCTGGAAGTGGGTCATTCTGCATGTTGTTAGCTTAAATCCTGAATCATTAGTTTCCATTTAGTAAATTATACTGTAGAGAGAATAGGAAATATAGGAATAAATAAATGGATTAATATTTTTTCTTTTTACTCTCTGGCTACCAGGACCAGGATCCAAGGGAATGGCATGAAGCTGTGTCAGGGAAGATTTAATTTGATTATTAGGCAAAGGTTTTGCACCCAGAGGGTGGCTGGGCACTGGAACTTCCTCCCCAGGAAATTGAGGATGGCACCAAGTCTGCCAGAGTTCAAAGAACATTTGGAAAATGCTCAGCCACAAGATGGTATTCTTGGGGTTGTTTTGTATGGGGAAAGGAGTTGGACTCAATGATCCTGGTGGGTCCCTTCCAGCCCAGTATTTTATGATTCTATGTGATTCTATGAAGACACATGGTCAAAAGTAAAGCTGGAGTCATATACAATGGTTATAGACCAGAAGGTTTTAAAGTCATCCGAGGGGCAGCAAGGTAAGCAGCCTGGGGGCCTTGAGAGGACAGAAGCAAGATGGAAACAGCCAGAGTGTAGCAATTAAAGGACCATCTAGGTGGTGATGAGTACACTAGTCTCAGTATCACCTCAGAGGAGAGAAAAGGATTTCCCAGTGGAATACAGGTGAAAGAAACCCTTCCTTACCTCACCAATGGTAAGTTGTATTTGTGTTTGTGCTCCTATGGCCTTTGGAGAATAAGAGGAATATCACCAAGCATGTTACCTTCCCTCACATTTTATATGTATTGCAAATATTTTTGCTAATTCGGTTTCTGGTCTGTTCAGGAAGTGAATACTGTGTTTTGTTTTTAAACCCAGAAGGTACATTCTATAAAACATAAAATAAAATGCAGCACCACAGGGAGCCTAGCTGCCACATAGAAAGTTGATCCCTCTAAAACCCTCTGGCCTGAAAGAAAAAAATGAGTTTGAACATATTTTTAGGATTTCTTCAGCTAAATCCCACCTTCAAATCCCACTTAATTTAGTATGTTTACATGTGTCACATTTTCATTATATAATAAACAAGAACGTGTACAAATATGAAGAAATTAAAATCAGATGGCTGGTGGACTGCAGGGAACTGTGACTGTTCAATTACCTGCTGATATCTTTCCAGAATGTCACATCCAGCTGCAGATTTTGGCAACCTATAGCCATTTCACCTTCCTCAAACAGCTCTTTGTATTGCACAAAATTGCCTTTTATTATGCAAAATAGACCAATACCATTTTAAATATTACTGGACTTCACAGTAAGAATTTATTTTTCTGTAGAATAAGGATAAGAAACTTATCCCTACTGAAATTCTTCATTAAAGTAATATCAAATTAACCTGTGTTCTAATTATACTGATTTCTTTTCACATACTGTTACTAGAAATGGTCACAACTTCTGTGAGTCTGGATGTGTGGATCCAACAGGTACCTCACCAGCCACAGGGATGAGGAGCATGCAAATGGCCCAAACAATACATGAAAATAATAGACAGCTACTTGTCTCCAAAGACAGAGAACCAACAACTGGGGCTGCTTCACTGGGGGAAAAGGGCAGGGAGGACTAATGAGATGAGAGGCAGAAGAGGACTTTGGGGAACAGCCTGGTGAAGAAAGGGATCACCTGTCCTCCAGCAGAGGAAGTTTGTTCCACATTGGTAGGGTACCAAAAGGTAAAGGATTTACAAGACCAGGCTTAACGTATCTCAGGCATCAATCACTCTTATTATTAATATAGGTCAGTGGATAATGTCTTGCCCAACAGCCATAAAAGTAGCAAATATCACAAGTCTAAAAATCACCCAGGCACTACAAATAATACAGAAACAGAGAAATTAAGCTATCAGGCTGTCTCCTACAAAGGCCATTGTGGTAGACTCCTTTTCAGAAATTGGGAATTTCATCATCTCAGCGCATTTTTGAGAACGTGGTGCAAACAATGGGGAAGTTTAATAGCACCAAAATAATTTTGTGGATGACAGTATCTTCCACTAGACCTCATATTCAGTAACTGATGCTGTGGAATATGTGTAATCTGCATATAAACACAGATCCATGTCAAAATTCAGAATTGTTCTCTGCAAAGACTGTTTGGAAATATGGGAACATACTTTTGCTTCTGTCCTTTGAAACAGAGAGTAAAAACTTCACTTACACAGTTGCCTTGCAGTTGGGGAGACTTGGTACTTATTCACAGCTCTGGTCAGATCTTGCCCCATTGGAAATATTAGAGATAGTAAGAATTCAAAATTATTTTTTTCCTGAATTCTAACTTCAGAAAAGCACTTTCCTTTTCTGAGGGTGCCTGTTTACAGTATGTTGACAGGAACACAAAGCAGCAGCAGTAAGGATTTACGTCAAGCTTGCTGCAAGAGAGTAAAACTTTCCTTGCAGCATGTTTTCCCCTGTTTAAAACCACTGATGTGAAGCCAAAATTATCCTGGTACCCAGTGTATGAGATCTTGGTGAGCAGACTGTGATGAGGCAAAGCAGAGATTTGGCTAAAAATGGAACTGTTCTAGAACTCCTTGATCACATCATCAAGACCCTGGGCAAAGTATAGCTGATTGAGCTGCCTTAGCAGGGATGTCAAAATATGTCTGACAAAAATCTTCCTCAAATGGATATTAACAAAACTAAGCAGCCATTGGTAAAATCAACTAGATTAGGCATAGAATAGAAATCAAAAGACAGAAAACAAAACAAAAATAGCGTGTAAAGTTTCAACATCACAGGTAGTTAATGTTTAGGTATCTCGAGTTCCCTGATTGGGCAATTGAAGCTGAGTTTTATGCAGCAGTATAAAAAAAAAAAAAAGAAGTGAATTTAGTATAATTAAAAACAATAACAGTTTATCACTTCAGATAAATGCTCTGAACTTAGATAAACATGCACAAAATTTTTAATTTGTGTTTACATGTAGGGTATGACAGACCACAGTTGCTAACCTCTGCCTCCAGCAATAACTAAACCATTTCATTTGCGTGTAGAGATTTAATTTAGGTTCTATAAACAAAACTGTAGATTAGAAAGACTGAAAAACACACTGCTTTATCTGCTGAATTTCCTCAGGGCCAGAAAGAGAGATGATTTCCACAAATCATCTGCAAAGAATCTTATTTTCCTGGAACAAAATAGTGCTATGCACCATTTTACAATATTTAATGAAATCCCTAAGCTCTTGTTGCAATCCTTCTCACATGAGGAGAAGGACCTTGTAGTCTTATAGTTCTTGCAGGGTTTTATCCTCTTTGCAGCCAAGTGCAGTGTGTTGTGAAGGTGCTCAGTACCAGGCAGGAAGAAGCTGCTTTACTGCTAATAATGATATTTTCTTCAGGACTATGATACATCCATAATTTTTCCAACAAGAAAATCTAGCAGCCACTCAGGGACAAAGTACAGGACAATTGCAAGGGCCTCACCAGCTTTGAGGCAGTGAGAGTCCTTCACAAAACCAACTGTTCAGGAGCAAATCCCATCACCTCTCCACCTCCCCCTCATCACTGCCTTACACACACAAGCAGCAATCAATCGGCCCCCAGCTGGCAGACACACTATTTTTTCTATTTAACAACCTCCAGGGTGGTCTCTTTCACTAATCCCCCAGGCTGTACAACTGAGCTGGATCTGAAGTAGCTTCTGCAGTCAGCTGTTGGGAGGTACATAAAATGTAGCAGCATTGCTTGTTGGCAACAAGACATTTCTGTATTTTCCCCGTAGTCCCCTCTCAAGCATGCCTTTATGCTTTTCTTTATAATGCATTTGTTGCTTAACCTTTCTGAGATTAGAATGAAATTTAAAAGATGGATCAGGGCAATGAAAATAACATTTAATTGTAATGCTGTTTTAACTCTGAAAGTTTCTGGTACAAATCCAAGTTGAACACGAAGAAAAAATGCAACTGTTTTTAAATCAACCAATTTGAAACATGGCAGTATACCGTACGAAATGTGAGCCCATGAATTCTCCATTCTTCTTTGCAGTTCCAAGGAAGCTCTTTCAGTGTGTGGGAGCAGATTGTCTGTGTGGCACTTTACGCCTTTCCCCCTCGGAGCTGACAGGGCTGGACTCAGCTCAGTGCCCACTGAGGGGTCCCCTCTGGCAGCAGTGTGAAGAGCACCTTCCTCTTCCCGCCTAAGTGCTCTCTTTATTGGACTTGAGCAAACGCACAAAATTGACCTTTAAATCCTGGATATATTCACCAGGCTGGCTTCTCACTGAGCAACTTCAGTGCTACCTGACATTAGCATCCAGCAGGTTCAGTGGTAGCTCAGAGACACATTGTCCCCAAGCAGAACTCCCACACATCCTCCATCCTCAGATCTGAATATCATGGGCTGCATTCTCAGATAGCCAAGCTAATACCACCCTGTTGCTTTATAGTATTTTATACATGCTGTGGTCCTGGCCCATTTTTTCAGCTTTATTCCCAAATCACTTGTGTAAGCAGTGTCAGAATTTGGACCTAGAAACAAATAATATCTTTTGAAAATAGATTCCTGGAAGATGAGGTAGAAATGTTTGATGCCGGTGAACCTTAAAAAAGGATTTAAGTTAGCTAAGCTGATTGGAAGGAAAACCAGCTAAAATCCTGATAGTAACATCAATGCATAAAACAGAGCACTCCTAAAATAAAATTAAAATAGGTCAGAAGTTTTCAAACTAATGCTTTCATTCATTCTGTCTGCTGGAATAGGTCTTGTGGAATCACTCATCATTTTAATGCCCTTAATTCATCCTAAGAACCAAATGTTACATAAATTATTATCAAAGTTTCTTGTAGAACTTATTTTTAACAACTAAAGAATTATTACCAAATATATACACCACACACATTAAAATGTGCAGAGACCACAAAACATTTAGATTAATACTAATGAGATAATCCACCTGCCTATTTCACTGCACAACAGCTGCGCAGATTTAGAAGGGTTCAATTAAACTTTATTCAGTGCATAGATAATTGATCCAATGTGGAGAATGATGTCACTGGTAGGTTAAAAAATATGTCTTACCTTTTAAAATAAAATTGCTCCATTAGAAAAACTAGAAATATAAACCTGACACATAAATCATTCTGGTAACTTTGTTTTATAGAGCAACAAAAAGAAGGAAAATTAAGCAAAATCACAGCAGATACAACATGCAGATGCTCATTATTTCATGTTCTCTCAAAAAGTGAAAATCGAAATCTAAAGGAGACATTGCTATTGCTCTCCTTCCATATGGGAAGTGCAATTACTCTTCGTTATTTTACTGTATTTGCCTTTTTTTTTTTTTTTTCTGACAGCTTCCATTTTCTTAAAGGTTTTGCCTTCCTACTTTTCACAGTAATGCAACAGCACCATTTCCCTATTTTAATTACTAATTTTAGATGGCACCAAAGTTGTGTAAAATCTTTTTTAATAAATAGAGAGGAATTAATCTTTAAAGATCTGTCCTGCTCACCATATGCCTGCGGCACTCTAAGGTTGTTGTGGGAGCATTTGATGGACCAGGAGAACATATTCAGGACTCCACTCCAGGCTGCTGAAGATGAAAGCACAGCTTCTTGCCAATTTTGTATTTCTCTGTATTTATGGTAGTGGACTGCAAAATACATAATTTCTTGATACAACATAGCATTATTTTTGACACTGCTTTTGGCAGTCAATAATCTGCCATTCTATCCACTTCATGTCAAGACATTACAAATATTGTTAGAGAGAAAGGGCAAAATATCATAATCATCTATCCATGGAGATATTACTGTAGTTTTCAGCCTTATAACATTACAGTAGCTATGCAGAGTTGGTATTGACTGTAATCTGAGGCTGTCAAAGTGATTTCAGAGAGAAACTGAGGAAAAGGCATATGCTGCCAATTACAGGTTTCTCCACTACAAGAGGAACTTTAAAGGTCTTCTCGGCCTTCAATATGTTGTATGGTCACCAATATGAAGGAACTATCTGTTCCCTGCTTAGTCCAGGGCCCCAATTACTTCTGAGCATGTGAGGGTTGACCCAGAAGTGCAGTTTTTGGATACACCTACAGCACCTAAGCCAGATATCCACAGTCCTCACTCTTGTCAGAGATAAGATGATCTGCAGTGCTACTGGTGCATCCTAAAGTGATGGGGACTTTGGACCCAATTCCTCGAGTCACCTGATCAATATATTTCAAAAAGTAATGGTTGGAGGCAAATTTGGATTGAATCCAACCATTCAGTTGTGATATTCTTTAATAGCCAGGGCGTGACATGCTACAGTAATGTGCCTGTAAAACTTACAATTGTTCTGACTCCAAACAAGAAAAACAGTGCTTGAAAAAGAACTCTTCCTAAAAGAGTGGATTTGCTTTACCTGCATATAGCTGTGCATGTTAGATGAGTTTCTGATGAGTGAAATAGAGCAAGCAGTGCATGCCAACACCATGTGTAGAGGTGAACATACCTAGAGAGCAAATCACACTCCAGAGGGTTTAAGTAGACTTTACTGAGATTGCCTTTCTTATCTATGATTTTGGATTGTTGCTTCTTGAAATTTGATGTAATTAAAATTACTATAGATTTATTTCAGACAGACAGATATACATATTTATTAATATACATACACATACTACAGTTCATTGTTCTTGACTGTGATGGCATATGACTATTGACACCATCAATTTTTATCTCATTACTCATCACTGCTTACTCCAAGTGCTAACAGTATATTTCCACAGAATTTGTGTGTGCTGCAATGTAAATTCTGACATTGCTAGTGTCAGTCACTAATCTAACTCATTCAGTTCATGTCAAGATGATACATCACAATGCTCAACAACTGTCACTCCTGCTTTAAATAGGTCTACATTTTTCCCAACTTTACAATTAAACACACCTATATATATGTATCGTCTATTCCACACCAAGTTCTGCTTTAACAATATGACCATGAAAGTCAACCAAAATATTTTTTCAAAGAAATTACAAGATGGCATGGGGGTTTTGCTGGATTGGTTTGGCTTGATTTTTACAAAAACCTTTAGAAAACTAAAAGCAAACTGAAAATATACAGACACATTTAAAGTTGTTTGTAGGTCCAGATTTTTCTCCCCCAAACACAAAACACATTTTTTTGTCAATTTGTCACTTACGTGTACTTATTAGCACTGTTTTGTAGGGTGTCCAAATTGATGCTTAAAAACCATCTATTTAAAAAGTTTTTAGTAATATCAGGGGTCAACCAGAGTATTTAAATTAATTAAAGTCACTTTGGTTTTGAACATAATTTTAAAGGAAAACCTAAGATTGGGTATGATTTAATCCTCTCCCTTTTCTGGAGTTATCCCTCTGCATCTCTGTTTCTGGACTTTAGTTATTATGTTATTTCCTGAGAAATGCCTAAGCTATGCTTACTCTTTATTATGCTTCCCAAATATTACTGTATTTTTTTTATAGAGCTTCTGATGATATACACCATTCTTCCTTTACCTAAGTTTTGCATCCCTTTTGTGGAATGATAACATTCCCTGCGTACTTTAAGATAAACTTGCTTTTTTCTCATGCCCTGGTCTGGCCAGTGGTGGTACATAGTGGATGGGACATGGTGCTGTTTGGGCAGTCAGGCACATCCTTGTTTTAGCTTCATAAGCTGAGCAGTCCTCTGAGAGCCAGGGCCAGGGAACAGATTTATGTAAAACCCCCAAGGACAGCACCGGTGCCTCTCTGCCCGTCTGCCTCAACCCGGCTGTAAACTGGTCTGTGTTTGGATCAACAAGCAACAAAAACTGGCACAGGGGCTGTTGGGCTTTCCTTTGTACTTGACACGTGCTAAGGGAAATACTTCAGACGACGCTGGCAAGACCAGGTTAAGTACTGAACCTGTAAAATTGATATAGCATTGTCACATACATATACATTTCTGGTGTACCTCAGTTCCCAGCCAAACTGTCTGTATTAACATGTTCCTCAAGCAAGTGAGCTTATCTTTCTTATCTTTGCAGTCCTGAAATGAAAGGTTCTGTAAACACAGAAATCCCAGAACAAGATATACTTTTTGCAAAAAGAAAGCAATATTTTAAAGATGGGAAGATAATTTTTTCTTTTCATTTTTTCCCATTTACAGTCAATTGTGGTTTAGTCCTCAGAAAGATGAGAATCTGAATGTTTTAAAGAAATTAGGTTTTGAAACAGAGAAGCTTTAAATAATAGACAATTTAGTGCATCATCTGTATGATATAAATAGTATCTCTCAATTTTAACAGCAGATAAAGCTGCATTGATGTGGACACCAACAGACTTAAGCATAGGAAAATCTCTGGTACCCATGAAATTTTTTTTGGTTGAATCTATTCCAATTATTTCATTGATTATGTGGATGTTTTTTTCTTCACTATGAACTTACAAATGTTTGAGAACTTCAAAGAAATACATCCAGTACCCAGCAGGATTTTCAAAATAATCTAACCTTTTAAAATCCTATTGGGAGCCTACCTCTGTTTCTAAAAGCCTAAACATCTTTTAAAACCTGGCCATCTGCAACGACAATTTAGTCCTCATATAAAAACATGCAACATAGTTTTTGAATCTTTCTCCAATTTTTGTGGCTGTCTGACAGTACATTTTATGCCTAATAAAATAAACACAAGGGGAAAGTCAACTTCAGTTTTGCTTTCATACTGATTTATAGAAGAATGCATTAAGGAATACAAGTTANAACACACTGATCTGTATTTTTGCTTATTTTTCATAATTGAAACAATGATAAGAAGGAGCAATGGTAATTTAGTCCATTGATTGACGAAGTAAATGCCTGTTTACAATGAGCTAAGCAATATCACAGAGGAATTTTTAGGGAGAACAGTAGTACTCTTCTAGGTAGCATAAGAAAAAATAAATAAGTTTATATTAATGAAATTACTCAAATCCACTGAAACAAACCTGGTTTTACACAGTCCAACTGAGAACAGGATTTAACCCATAAACTAATTTAATTTTATGGATGAGCATACACAACATACAGATAATAATGGAAAATGAAGAAGTCATATTTCCCATGGCAAACATAACTCCTCTTGATTGCAGAGATGTAGATTATATGAATGACTAAAATGTAACAGTAGGAAAAAATACTACCTATGCACTTGGAGGTCAAATTTTTAATCCTACGGGAACAATAACTTTAAAATTTCTGATGTGTGTATTTAAATTTTCAGACATGATGTTTTCATGTTGAATGTAATTTAGCTTTTGGAATCACATACTGTTCTCATACTCAGTTCATCTCTCAGTAAAGTATGCTTTTGAAGTAAGAGTGTTTAATATGACAGCCATGGTATACCTCTGATTAACTGAGCTTCTTTCTAGGAGTTATGCACACCACTTGATAACTGAAAGTCTGACCTGTTTTGAGTTAGGACTTGATCATCACTACTCATTCTTCTCATGAGCAAATAAGCCTAATGACAGTGTTATGGATTCAGGAAAGGTTTCAGATGCAAACATGGTAGGCTGCACAGCTAAGACATACATATATCCTTTATTTAAGATGACAAAAACTTAAACATATCTTTCAGTACTGTCTCACGCAAACAGAGTACATCACTAGCCTGGACACCAAGTTATTTAAAGCTATTATTTAGTACGGTAATAAGTAGCAATTTAAATACAAGGTAAAATCATTACATTGTCTTGTTTACTACTGATGTTAATGTCAGGCTGACGTGTAATGCTCCAAAAAAAAGGCAGCCTATGATTTGTTATCATTAAACTGTCAGTTCTGTCGTGTTAGGCATAGATTCATACTATATTTCTTTCAGCATATCCTTTTATTTTCTATCAGTCAAAAACTGAAGTGTTTTAATTGTGTCTCTGCTATTTTTCTATTAACTGTTTCGTGCATTTTTTCTCTGGCCTTTTAATTGCAGTTTAATAGTGGTCATTAACACATTAAGGGGTGTTAGAAGAACATTTGAAGTCCTCTTGACTTCTACCAAAGTTGACACTTCAATGCTGGAGTAATTTCAGCTATTCATTTATTTAATAGTGACCTATGCAAATGTGGAACCATGTCATTTTACAAATTGACTGTAATAATTAACTAGAAAGGCAGACTAAAATGAAACAGGTTATAATTAGAATAAAACTGCTACAGTATTACGTCAGCTAGAATAAAATAATCTCAAATGATTAAATTGGTTTCAATTATTAAGAATCAGTTTAATGTACCCACTGTTCTGATTTTTTACATTTCTCTTTTTTGTGTGCATTAGATGTCACCTCATACAATTTATGCATTTTATTCATCTTGGTAAAACAGGCATTACAAAAGTTTAATTAAGTAGTAAAAGACTTCATATTATTCTGTTGAATTCTAAATTAATTGCAGAAAGAAATGATAGTGCATAGTACATACCATTCACACACATTTTGATTAGATGCATCTATTGTTAGCTAATATTTATCTATTCCAGTGTATAGATAGAGGTACCGATATAGAGGAGTATGTAGGCATACGCACAGAATTAATGGTTCTAACTCACGCAGAATGTTTTTAACACACATGAACAATATAATTTTCAACTATACTACCTAGATCTTTATCTTCAAGGCACTCATGTCACTGTTCATAATAAATATGGAATTTTAGAATTACATTTTCCTTAAAAAATTTCACCTTGCTTATTCAGCTCATTTTGCAGATTGTACATATGCAGAGAAACACACAGATGCTTGTAGGTGCACACAAGCCTGCATAAGGTAGACATATTTGATAATAGGCAACATATACAAAGTCACATTAAGATGATAAGAAAACATAATTTTGATCTCAATTTTTAACATAACGCTTTTTTGGCAAATCTGTTTTCTTTGGCTCTACTTGCCATTTGTTAACTCAGATTTGAGCATGCTGAGAAATAATGCTATACATTATATGAGCACTAGGGTGGACAACTTCTGATTTAAAGCCACTGTATTTAAGACTGAGCTTCTTCTTTCTGCATAGGCAGTTTAAAATTATTGTTAAATGAAATTAGACTCCTTTTTACTTGAACAAATCCTATTGTATTGCTTGGTTGACTGGCCAAGTACTTTCAAGGATTATACCTCTCTGTTCTGAAGTGAGGCTACAATCCCTGATGCTTAGGTTTGTAACTATGTATCAGACTATATCATTGACAAAAGTTAATATTTATGATATATTTCACATTCTCCTCTGATGTATTTGGTTCCAGATGGGGCAGTTAAACCAGTAACTGAGTGTTTGCATGCTATATTCATTGTGGCTTTGACAGGACTTTTACAGTCTTCTTTAGACAGTGATAAACATGGTAAACATGTGAGTGATCTCAGGAACATTACCTATGCAAGTGTCTCCATCAGTAGAGAGAATTTTTTAAAAATATTCTTGAATGCAGTAATGTTGGTGATCTGAGATATTATCATCAGCAGAAGAGTGGAATTTGGAAGAAAGTCACCTTACTGGTAAGCTTGGTGACAGTTTCAACATGACAAGCTTAAGGGAACAGAACACTGTTAGGAACATACGTCCCACAGATTTGGTTATGAAATTGAATGTGCTCTGTGGCATCTCAAGATCAGCAGAAATCCTGAGGCCTCAGCCAGTTATCCTCTTCTCCATATTCTCAGGAAATGGTTTTGGCAACCCATTAACCTTTGACCACAGGCCACCAGACAAGCTGTTTAAAATCTTAGAGCCTTCACCTCCCATATCTTTCATGAAGCAAGATGCTGACTGTGGATGCAGTCAGTATTCCAGGTTGTGAAGGAGCTCTCTGACCTACCTGTCACACCATTACCTTTCTTAGGGGTCCTATGAATTTGCTAAGATCACTTCAACACCTTCCAAATGGAATTAGACTTCTTTTTATTGTATTGTAATTAATGTTATGCAGTTAAAATAATTTATTTATTATTAATTACATTTTCCAAATGTAATTAAATTTCTTTTCATGGAACAAAGACAATCAGTAGATCACAGTTAAATGTATTCATTCCACAAAATATAATTAATATAGCAGATTATGATAGCTCAGTACAAATAACCCATTCCCAAATGTCTTACACCTGTTAAATATGGATAATTTACACAAACAGTTACTTTATCCTAGAACAATTGCTCTTCAAGTCTTCATGATGCATTTGCTGGAAACTTGGTTTTTGAGTACTTCCCGTTATGTTTCAGCAAACATCAAACAGCCCAAAGGCAGCACGTGTAAGAATTTGAAAAAGGCATCTCAACTTCTCAAAGAAATACGGAAAAAGAAATACTGGGATGTGCAAACTATAAAATAATGTACAATAAAATAGTCTAAAGAAGACTTGTGTCTCTTTGCATGGCTATTGTGGGACTGATGTGCAGCAGGAATATCCAGTGGCTATAGCAGGAAGTTGAGAGGGAGAGCAACTGAGTAACACTGCTGATAAGCCTTTGGCAAACCGTAAGATTTCTTTTAGTCAACAAAGTACCTGCAACCCAAAATTGAAAAAGCATGAAATAATGTCAGTATTTGGCATGTGGTCTAAACTTGTTTAAGATCTGGAAGTCCTCTCCTGGGGCTTAGTGTCAGTGAAGAATGAAGGTAGCTACTCTGAGTCATAACAGCCAGCTCAGCTTTTAGGCAGCTATGGGACTACATAAGTTAACGATGTGATTTAGTTTAGATAACCTAGCCTTCTCTAAATTACTTAGTTTTACTTCAATTCTACTATTACCAATATTCATCCAAAGCATGGAGTAAAAAAACCTACCTATCCTGTTCACTATCCTGAAACTTCCCCAGTTCCTTATTTATCACTGCCATGGCAGTAGAAAGAATATAAAATTAATCACTCATGTTGGCCCAGAA
>WEIU01019049.1:78643-89144 GCA_013389925.1 Aegithalos caudatus | reverse complement strand
ATATCCCAGGCCTACAAAAGAAAGGAAGGAAATGAACCTGTTCCATTACAGTTAGACCTGACCTTAAGTGTCTTTTCCAACCTAAATGGTTCTGTGACTACACCATCCTTTCCATGTCAACTGTGAGTGTTCTGAGCAGAGTAGAAGAGTGCTGAAAGCACTGAAGGCTCCTGTTTACCCCCTGACTCCCAGACTGATGGCAGTATCTGAAGTTTGTCAAATATCTTCACAGAAGTCAAAGTGTTGGTGACAGGGTTTTTCAGTCCACACAAAATGTGGCAAAGGCTACAACACAAGTAGATTTTTCCTGGTTTGAAGAATATCCAAGAAAACTTGCTTTGTTTTCGCCCCTTTCCATATAGAATGGCAGAAAAATTCTTTTATTTTTAAAACAGATCTCAAAATTGGAGAGTCATGGCAAGAGACTCTAAAGACCCACAAAATAAAACTGTTAAATTACTCTGATAATAATAATGTTTCATACCATTTGTTTCATCAGTGTACATTTTTAAGTTGTTAAGGTTGGAGAAACAGTACAGAGAGCATGTTAATATTTGCCTAAAAATTAAAACAAACAACCTAGGTTAGAATTATCTACTAGAACTTTCCCCACTTTATGTGAAAACTTTCTTAGCTTTCTTTCTAAACCCATTCAAACAAAAAATGTGTGATGCCCCTGTGACCGCTACGGTCACATGAAAAGCCACAGCCATGGCAAGTCTGTGAGGTGTAAAGGAAAAACAGATGCAACATTTTAGACTTACGCTTAGAGATAAATTCCCACTAAGAACATTCTTAGTTTTTAAGAATTCTCTAAGGAATCAGACAGATGTGTTCATTAATTTCAAATGGAAAATATACACCAAGTTTTGCACTAGGACATCAAAGGATATGGGGAACTCAAATCTCAATACGGTATCTCTTTCTGCTTGAGGTACTCTTACTTCCTTGAAACTCTGAAATTCAGAGGAAAATCAAAAGGGACACTGAATAAATGAATTTTTCTGGTGTTGATGGTGCTAAGGGAGGAGCATAGCAATATTCCCTTGGGCAAATTTTGTTCAATTTTTTCCTATGCAATTCTATAAATAGCCTGGCTCTCAGAAAGGAAAATTGTCTTTATACATCAATTCAATCAAAAATATACATAACAAAAAATATTTTCTAGTAATTTCTTACAAAGAACTGTTCCATCTTTTAAAAATTCTGATGATTTTAAAAGGAATTAAAACATGACAGAGCAGTCCTCCTGAAGAAGCCCACATGTTCACTGATGCAGGAATTTCATTTTTTCAACTGTCTCTGGATTATCCTAGCTAAAAATTACTACAGCAGGATTTTTACTGGAAGTAGAAAATTTATTTTTCATCTAATTTTCAGGAATAACAGTAACCCCAGAAAGCACTTGAGCAGTAAGACTCATTGCAAATAATTTATGCATTCTGTAGAAGCATGACATAAAGTTCAACATAATGTTAATTTTGCATGGTTCCAGTCTTGATTGTTCAAGGAACTCTGACAATTTCTATCACCCTTAAATAGCATGGCTTCTTGGTAAGTATCAAGTCCTGACTAATCTGTTCTTTTTACAGAAACAATTACCTTACAACTTGTACAAAAACACAGTAATAAAATAAGGGAAAAGTACAGTTACTTGTCATTGCATTGGTATCCAACCCAACGTACATCTTATCTAGGGGATATTTTCGTACTGCATTTTATGGCACAATCAACTCTTTGAAAGATTCATCACATAAATATGAGATACATTTGTCCTCTTTCTCTCAAACTACTGTAAGCAATCAAAGCAGCATCTACTCTGACACCAGATAACCACTGGTTGAATCTCTACTTAAGTATGCGCAGTTTATGTCAGTAGACTCAAATTCTGGCAACAACCTGTCAAACTCAGCAATGTGGCAGTCAGCAAGGACAAATATTGAAATTCAACAGTAACCAGAATGAAGAAAGACAAGCAATACTGAAACGAGTGACATGTCTGTTGCCAGTTGTACTGCAGATATAGAACACTATGTATGAATTGTCCCAAGTGGCTTGCCTGAGTCCTCTTCCTTGGGTTTTCCCTCCAATGATAGGAGTTCTGCCACTGAAACTGTGAGTGCTCACTCCAATGGAGTCTGACTCCGACTTCTGATTCAGGTGCAGCAGACCTGCAGAGCACAAGGGGCCAGACAGCATCCCTGAGCCTATGTGTGAAGCAGAGCATCTCCAACACACCAAATGGGGAAAAAACTGACTAACAGATTGATGGCACAGCTGTCACTTTGAATCAGCAGGGAATGAATAAGCTCTGAAGTCTGAGTTAAGAGACACATGTACATAAGGTTAGGGGACAGCATCATTCAATATTCTAAGGGGCTGAAGAAGCAGGGAGAGAACTGTGACTGCCAAAGACAGCCCAACTTTGCTACCAGGTAATTATACTCTGCAAAAGCACCAGCACCTGGGATCATTAACACAGCAAGAGGCAGACCTCAGACAGGGCATAAGCAACAGATCTGGCCAAGAAACTGCCAGAGACTGAATGAGGAGCAGCTAAATATTTAAGAGATAATAAGCCCTATGTACTGGGAAGGAAAAAAAAAGGTGAATTTCCACAGACAGCTAGTGAAGGAAACACCCTGTACAGCTGAGTCTCTAGAACATCTCTCTTTAGCTTATGATTCTGTAGTGCAAAGTACCATAGCATCTTAACCACTATGCAGAATATAACAGGATACTGCAAAAGGAATAATAAGGTAGAATTATTACTCAGGGACACTTTTCAAGATAATCTCTCTAACAAGCTACCAAAAAGAGGAAAGCAATGGTGTTAAAAAGACAGATCCTCATTTTCCCATAAATGCACTTAAAAGGTTTTAGGAAAATTGAGGATTCTTTCCAAAAAAATATTTAGAAGACCATGCCATTCCCTAGAAAATAGTGAAGTGGAAAAATTTAGTAAGAGTAATACTAAGTAGTAAGAGTTCAAAGATATTTAAACAGTTATTTAATCAGTTGTAAAGAATTCATGAGCGAAGACAGGGAAGCCCTTTATTGGTTAAGGCCAAAAGCACCAAAGCCAGCTAAAAGAATCTTTCCTTCCTTTTCCAGAGGGGTATTTGAAGCTTAATGTAACAGAGAAGAATTAGGTTTTCCAAACTTTTGGAGGATACAGAAACCTAGATAATCTTCATTTTTATACACACACTATATATCTGATAGTAGTACCAACCATTATTCAGAGAACTCTTTTGTGAGAAAAGCTGACATTTTGGAGGGGGCTTTATCCAGATATCTATTTAGATAGATAGACCTTAATCACACTTGGAAGCAAAAGGCAAAATCAGCTTTGGGTAGACCAGACTACTCATGCCTCTATGGATCAGAGCTCCCCAGCAGCTGCTGCTCCCTCCTACAGGATGTTCCTTCATTTCACCTAGGGGAGATAGTGCAGGTGGGGTTTTCCTCCTTCTAGACACACCCAGTAAGAACAGGAAACTAAACAACAGCAAGCTATTCACTCTTCTCTTTCATCACTCCCAGGGTCCCTATACACGCCCACACGTGCTGTAGCTCCTCAAAAACAGCATCTCTGGAGCAATTCCAGCACAGTCAGCCCTAGCAGCTGAGCTCTGCCTTTTCTAAGAGCTGCTTCTAAACTGCTGCACAGCCACTGCTGGAAAAATAGTTAAGCTGAACCATATTATTGAGAAAAGAAATAATAATCCAAAAGGCATCTACTTTTATTTATTGTCCAATACAGAGCTTGCAGGTCTGAATCTGATAGCACACTGCTTCAGTCTTCTGTCTGAACAGCTACCCCATACTGTCAGCACAAATAAAGCAGGTGGTAGGACAACAATCCCTTGCCCGAGCACATGAGATTTCCCCAATGAAAGTGAAAATCATCCAAAGGGAAGCATGTGCTCCCACTGATCCCCACACCCACTTTCAACTATATTCCTATCCCTGTCCAACTACCTTCCCTTTTTTTTTCATTGTGACCACATCAAAATGCCATCAAGAAGTGAGAAAGTTAAGAGACCTTCTCTTCCTGATTTTCATTGTTTGCACCTGGTATTCAAAGTACATGCAACACTGTCATGGGGAGAAACAGTAAGATGTTTACTGAGAGAAGGAAATGCAGCACTTCATAAGCCATTTTTTGGCCATAAAGTATAAAAGAAATTAAGATATTAACTTCTCTGATTAACTGATCAGTTTTGGCCATGAAGTTAAAAGTAGGAACTGTATCAATTATTTTATTGTGTAAATGTATAAACCTTTTAGTGCTATATAAAATAACTGCTCCATCTTTACTAAAGACTTGGAATTCATATTTCTATCTATTGTAAATAAAGCACCTTGGAAATCCACCTGATGCACAAAAGTATAAGGTGATGAGAATAGTACCTAGTGTTCCTATCAGCCAATTCTGCAAGATTTAGTTTGAGACTTTATCTGCAATTATAGTTACTTGTTCTTATTTCAGTGAGTAACTGCAAACACAACACAACCTGGTAACAGCAAAATTATGTTTCAAGTTTTGTCTCTTTTCCCCTTCCAAAGAATTGAGAAANAAGCAGTTACAAACTAAAAATGCACAAAATGTTTCCCTTACACATTCAAAAGTTGGCAAGAAGTAATGCTTAACACAATCAGATTCAGCCTTTCACAGGTACCTTCTGGAGGTGCCACTGGGTTCTGCACAAGGATCAGAAACCAGCAGTCTGGTGCCAGGAACCCTCAGTCTTCTAAATCCATAATTTGTCATTTGGCTCTTTTGCCGGGGTTCATCAGTTCTCTTTCTACATTCTTTATTAGCAGAAGTGAATAGGGAAAAAACTAAAAAGTAAAGGAAATTCAACACAATCCTTGGTTGTATGCTCACAGTTCTGGAGTCCTAATCCATCAGGCTGCCTGCACCATTTGCTAAAGCTATAGAAGCAGTGTACAAAGGGGAAAAGTGCTTTGTTTTGGTATTGCAAGTCAGGCATCTTAGATGCAGGCAATTCCTGTTTACTCTATCACACCTCAGATTCACCAGGGCCTTATAAGCAAAACAGGCCATATTGTTGCAACTGCGCCCTAGGCCAGCATCATACTTCAGTGGACTCATTCTTGCTGCCACATGTGTTTACTCAGACATAATACTTTCTTTTCTTTCTAATGATAAATTTAACAGGTTTCCCTACAGACTAATTTCTATCCAGTGCTTATTTTCCCTGAAGGGCTAGAATTTTACCTAATACACTGACATACAATCAGCATAACCATTGCAAGCAGAACTCTGCCAACACCACTTGAAAACATACTGTACAAAATCATAATGTGGTGGAAAAAAAAGAACTCCTTTACAACTCCAGTCACATTCTCCAGATAGCCACATTTATAGCACAATGTGTGAATAAAGATACAGATTTATCATGCAATTTTAAGAAAACACAATAACAGAAAAAGCTTAAAGGAGAGTGGTGGCCTTTTATTTATAACAGTGATTTTCTTCTGTGAAGAGTTCTAATGCTGTATTACTCATTCCAGTATTAAAGCAGAAATAGAAACTTCCTTACATAATCTTATATAATCTTAAATATATTTCTCTTTTGCTAATAATATCTAAAATTCAACACACTACAAATATTTGAAAGGCATCAATCCTATTTGAAAAATCAATTTATTTTATCAAGCCCAAAATATCTAAGAAAAGCGTTAGTCACTTTTTTTTACAGAATTTCATGTGCCGCAAGAAACAGATTGTACTTATCATATTATCAAAAACCAACTGTCAGTTTACAAATACATTAGGCAGGAGTATTTCTCATGCAAGGAGAGGTTCTGAGTTCAAAACCCAAAAGAGTTAAAAGGGAACTCTAGTACATTACAGCACAGCAGTCTCTCCCCTTTCAGAAGTCTGAAGACCAAATACCAGCTATTGCCCAGTGTCTTCTTTACTTCCTTAAATACCCAGCTTTCCTACCACCTTTTTACATGTAGATTTGTGTCACTGCATACATACAGTATGACAAGTTATACAAAAACATACAATCCTTATGATCAAATTTTATCTCATAACAACAAAGTCTAAAATTATAGTTAGCATTAACAACTAGATTATGAGAGGAGACTTGAATGAGAAATGCCTCACCCTGGGATTTCCGTAGAATGATCTAAAATACAGCACATGGAAGTACCCTAACTGCCTTCCCACAAAGCTTTTTACTCCTCTTTCTCCCATAATTTTTCATATATTCCAGCTTGTCTGGCCCCCTAGGCCTGAATCTTAGTAAGAGTCTCACCATCACAACTCAGCATCTGTTCTTTCTTTCCTTGCACTGCTACCAGTCACATCATCTTCCTTTTGTTACTTCAACAGAATCATCTTCTAATCATCAACATTCACTAGCCTCTTTATTCTCCTCAAAGTTCTCAGATTTATTCTCCTAGTGTCTCCAATAGCCCTACTGTATCCATCAGATCAGATTCAGACACATATTCAACTTTATTAATGGCAGTAGCTTCAGCTTAACCTTTCTCAAAACTGAACCTTCCACTTTAGTGTAGATACTAGACCCCTGAAAGGCAAGAACCTGTTGCAGCAGCCCTCTTGTTAAAGGGTAGAAATGAGCCAAGACACAGACTTCTGGTTTATCACAGCATGAAAAGGGTCCTGGTTTATTTCTCTTTACAGCTCAGCCACCCTGACTCCAGTTATTCACTGACTCTGGCTGCAGCAATCTCCTGCTGTAGGTTTCCCTTGCAGCCTCTGACTGCTGGATATTTCCTGATAAACTCTGACTGCAGGTTTTGGTTTGCAGACTCTGAATGCTTTTACCCAGCTAGACTGTGACTGCAGGTTACAAAAACAGGCTCTAACTGCAGACCCAGACTGACCTTAGAGCAGTGATTCTCTCTCCCGAGGATCCTTCTTCTCCAGCCTCTCACTCCATCTTCCTCCATGTTCTCCCTCCTTCACAAGCCTCCCCTCACATGACCCACTCCCTTTTATAACCTTACCTTAATTGGCTACAGGTGTGACTCATTAGGGGCGGGGCTGTACTGTAATTAACACAGCTGTTACCTATCAGGGGTGAGGTCACATGTATTCCCCTCTCATACACGTGACCAAAAGTGATGATTGCCCCTGGCTAAGCAAGAACCAGCATGGCACTCTCCTCCTTCACTCCAGCTGCCACCCTCCAGTTGTACCTTTCAAGTTTTCACATGGTTAAAACTTCCATTAGGCTTTAGAACTCTAACAAGGCCCCGAGTTCACTGTCTTTTTAATGCTACCACTGCTGTGTAAATCATAAGTAGTGGCAGTTCGTATGAGATAGTTTATGGAATATATGTCCTGGTGCTGCTCAAGTAGTGTCTATTATAGAGGGTGGAAAGAGAACATTTGAGTTCAGGTTTATAATCTCCCATCACAAGTAGGCAATAGAAGCACATTTGGAAGCGACCTCACTCACTTCTATATGCGGACTTGATAACATGATTGTTGGGGTTTGGGTTTATTCCTTTTTACTTAGAGAATTTATCCCCATAAAGTTGCTAGGAGACTAACTACTGGGTGCTTATGGGTGCTTGACCAAAACAAAGAGGTGGCCAAAACTCGGGAGGAGGAGATAAGGCGAATTTTTGGAGCAGGTAAAGGACAGGGCTGGGGGCAGCTTCTCGCTCTTGCTCTCGGCACCGGAGAGAGGACGGGAGGCTGTTGCTGCGGGAAGAGTTCGCTGTCACCGCTGGATCCGCTCCTGAGAAAATCTCCCATCATCTGTCCGTGTGCTCCGGAACTCTGAGCTGCCTCCTCCGGCCCTGCTGGAGCTGGGCCAGCCCGACCCCAGCACCGCCGTTTCCTTCGGCACTGCCGGGAGGTTTTTTTGCCGATCTCTGGCCCCGCACTGCCCTGCCCTGCCGGGGCATCTCCGCCGTTCCGCTACCACAGGCGGAGCTTCTGATCTCACCCACCAGCCCGGGACTTTTCCACCGTTCGAGCCTGGTGTTCTAGAGAGATCAGACTGGCCTGGGCTTTGTAAAACAAAACCCCTCGAGGTTTTTTCCTGCTTCTGTTTATTACTTATGCTGTAGTTGTTCTTGTTCGTTTGTTTTGTTATACATACTAATAAAGAACTGTTATTCCTATCCCCATACCTCTGCCTGAAAGCCCCTTTAATTTTCTAAATTATAATAATTCAGATGGAGGGAAATTGAGTTCTCCATTTCCTAGGGAGGTCTTGTCCCTCCTTAGCAGATATCTGTCTTTCAAACCAAGACATGGTCCATCTTTGAGACCATGCAAACAAAATGCCTGGCAGGTAGTGAAATAAAATATGCCCAAGTGAATATACATGTATATATGTATTCCTATTTATGTCATGGTGACTCCACACTTTTCTTCATGCTGTTTGTACCTTCGTGTGCACCAGAATCAGTCAGCTTCAGTCCCAGCAGTCCTATTAGTTTTTATCTCCCAGCATTTTCTAAAAGTGGCTCCCGGTGACTTATATAAATAAAAGCAGCTTTTTACAGGAACAACAGATTTATAACTTTAATAAGACTGCCCTCCTTCCTGCATTAAAGTCTACAGTACATGACAAATCACGTTAAGCAAGCTGGTATCAAATCTGAAGCCAAATGCATTTTTGAGCCAAATCTTAATTCTCTGAAGAGCTTCAAGCATATTTTGAAGATGTTAAATTATTGATAAGGAAAATCAATTCTTTTTCCAGCTCAGGCAGTGTCATACAGTCACAGTATAAGCAATAGCTAAGGCAGATTTTCTGTTTTATTTACTTCATGACCCTTTAGAATTAAATTACCTACTTTTTTCCTCTCTAGAATCCTGATAAAGTCCCTACCGACAGCTTAACAACTTCTGTTAACTTCAGATAAAAATAAAAGATTTGTCTGAAAACAGACTGTCAGAAACAGACAAGAAAAGCACGAGACACCAGCATACTCCTAAGTTTATTTATTAAACTCTATTATGCCACCAGTACCATTAAACCTGGACACTTCAACAAATGAACTGCAATGTGTTCTGATCTGACTATGAACAGCTTCCTCAAAGGATCTGAAATAATAAAATATGTTCCATCCAGGAAGGCAAAAAAATGGCAAACGATCTTGGGAGAAAGTTGGCAGACAGCAACAATAGCTTTTTGCAAACCTTTCCAAACTAAAAAATCAGTAGTACCTACATATATACTTCCAAGTTATTTCAGTTCCAGTGATTTTGTCAGTATCTATCTCCTAGCTTTTCCAGAGAAAAACTTGGGTACAACAATGAATGTAGTGATGGAAGCATTTTTTTAAAGTATCCCAACCATTATAGTACAAGATACATAAAAGACAGAAGAAAATAAAATGTTACCAATCTTTCCTGTTCTAAAGTAGAACAGCAGTAGTGAGTAAGCAATTATTTACCAAGGGTCAACAACCACCCTCATTCCCTCTCCCAGAAACACCCTAACAATCAGTTTTAGGACTTAATGGTATCATAGGGTTAGTTAATACAGAATTCCCTTGAGATTTCCTATTGAAGATGTCCAGTTGAGTAAAAAATATGCAAGTATCTGACAGAGGAAAAACCGACTCTCCAGGTTAGTTACTATGCTTCTCCCATTGGTTACTCAGACTATATCCCATTGTACTGTTGTACACAGAACAGTCTTAACAGATAAAAATTAACAGCTGTGTGCACACAAACAAAAATATCTTTTGTCCCTGGAATATCCAACCAGTTAGGCCACCCTCCAAGATGCCTCTGCCAAACACAAAAGGTCTGTTCCCAGTTCTTTGATGAGTGTCCCCAGAACTGAGAAAAAGCAGATTATTTTCTGTAAGTGATGTGAGCCAGCAACGCTACAGCTCCCAAAATGTTCCCAAATGAAACCATCCAGCAAAAAGAGTGTGCTTGTAATTAACTACTAAACAAGCAAATGCATATTTTTGATGACTAAAGCATCTCTAAGAAAATCCCTTCTAAGTTCTAATATGAAACCCGCAATAGTGATAAGTAATAAATGCCTGTTTTTCAATCAGCCACAATTCAAATGTGCGATGGCAAATATCCAGACAGGAAAACTATCTGAAAAGCATATAAAATAGGCCCTCAAAATAGAGTGGAATTAATTCCTTTGTTTTAAGTAACTCTCTCTAAGCTGCAATTTTCACGATACTGTCTCTGATCTAATTAAACGAGAAATCTGCTGTGGCAGGCAGCTCACCTAAGTGCTCTAGAGAGAGCACATACGTCTAGGCAAAACAGCCACTTGCGGAAGGTAAATAACAGATGTTGTTTTTCCTTCTCCTTCTTACTTAACTACTACTGCATCTGCCGCCTCTCTGCCCGTGGAGCCCGACAGCTCCGGGCAGGGTGAGGGGGCAACGGGCAGCGGCGGTGCCCAGCGTCAGCGCGGGTGGCGATGTCCCGCAGCTCTCCCCGGACACCGGCGCCCGTGCCCTGCCGTGCTCCCGGCCCGCAGCAGAGGCGCGG
>WEIU01019049.1:23503-78208 GCA_013389925.1 Aegithalos caudatus | reverse complement strand
GTCCAGCCGGGGCAACGCGGAGGCGCTGGTGGCGCTGCTGGTACTCGCCACCCTGTACTGGGTGGAGGCGGGCAGCGTGGGCAAGGCCGCCGTGTGCTACGGGCTGGCCGTGCACATGAAAATATATCCCCTGACCTACGCGCTGCCCATAGCGCTCCGCCTGCGCACCAGGCCGGGCCGCGGGGAAGGGGCGCTGGATGCGCCGGGTGACAAAACCGCAAAGTTCACGTTCGTGGCGCGCCTCTGGCACCTTTTTGTAAAGATGCTGAACCGCGACGTGTTGCTCTTTGGAACAGTTGCCGGGTCAGTGCTGGCTGCTTTGACTGTGACATTTTATCACCTCTATGGCTGGGAGTTTTTGGAGCATGCCTATCTCTATCACCTGACTAGGAGGGATATCCGTCATAACTTCTCTCCCTATTTCTACATGTTGTACTTGACAGCAGAGAGCAAATGGAGTTTTGCCCTTGGGCTCGCAGCTTTCCTTCCCCAGCTGCTTTTGCTCCTGGTTGTGTCCATAGCGTTCTACAGAGACCTTGCCTTCAGTTGTTTCCTACATACCGCTATTTTTGTGACTTTTAACAAAGTATGCACATCCCAGTACTTTGTCTGGTATCTCTGCCTTTTGCCCCTCGTAATGCCTAATATTAAGATGTCCTGGCATCGGGGCGTGCTGCTTCTCTTTCTGTGGTTCATCGGACAAGGCCTGTGGCTTACTCCTGCATACTTTCTGGAGTTCAAAGGATATAACACTTTCTTATTTATATGGTTGGCAGGATTGCTTTTCCTTTTAATTAATAGCCTCATAATTGTTCAGATTATTTCACATTATCAGAAAGAAGCACAAGTTGCAAAGAAACTGAAACAACGGTAATAAACTGACCAAAATCCAGAAACAGCCTTACTGTCCTTGATAAGGCATCACGTATCACCAGCACTTCATTTACCAAAAGTGCACCTAAGTTGTACTAGAGCACACTGTGTGTAAATGTTTCTGTTTTGGGCTGTGGGAGCACTGATAGGCCTCAGTTACCCTGAGCAGCCCCAGTCCTGCCCTGAGCACTGTCAGCAGGTGTAGCTGTCTCCTGTGTGGGTCTTGAAACCGCATTGCAGCCTTCTCTCCAGCACTGCCTCCAACTCTGTCCCCCTCTCCTGACTAGAATCCCTGGAAGTACCCTGGAGCAGTTCCTCACTTAACCATGTTTGGGGCTCTGATGGATGGGCTCTACCCATCTGTACTGACTGTCTTCACCTGCCCCCTCCAGAGACAGTGGGACTGTGTGACTGTGTCCTGCTCTTTGACCCCTGGCCTCCCTCAGTTCCTGCTCATACTCCCTCATGGAGTAGCCCTGGCACCCTTTTTCTCACCCTGCTTGTTGAGCACTTTGGCCTTTGAATAGCACAGAAGATTATAAAGGTGGAGTTTGATTATGAAATTGGAGTTTGACAGTTTTGTGCATTCCAGTAGGTCAGTGGGGTGTTTGGCAAGGCAATCGCTCAACATTTACAGTGGGGTACATTTTTTTTGGTTTGTTTTCACAGTAACATTTTAGCTATGCACTGTTTGTGGCCTGTACTCAGTCTTTATGTCATTAACTCTGAGACTTTTAATTTATTTTAGAATTCAGATAGGCCATTCTTTCACTTATTTTTGCATATTCTGTTCTGTTTGAATTTTTGGATAGATTTATTCCCCTTGTAATGGAGGAAGATTTTTCCCATATACCCGTCTTGGATCACAGAGATGTAGAAGGCTTAAATACTTGTTTCTTCCTTCCAGGTTCTAGAAAAGTGGTCCCTGCCTTACATTTCAGTTAATATATGGTTATTGTGGGTGTTAATAGTAGCAAATGCAGAGTCAAAGTACAGTTAGAATGGCACCTGTGTCCCAAAAGCACTAGAGTTTATACCAAAACAGTAACTGGAAAAGTTGTTTCTCAGTGGTTCTGTTTCTCTGCTATTAAAAAGAAATGAAAAAATGAAAGGAGTTGAGGAAATTGAGCAGTTGCCAGAAGAAAATGGAAATTTTGAAATAGGAAGCTCAACAACTTGTCAAAACACATTTTTTCCCATAAGAGACACAGGAAGATTGGGAATTGAGTGCCAAGTGATAGTGAGAGGAGAGCAGAGCCATTTTGGAATCAATACTCTCCAGAACATCCCATAAGAGGTCTGATGTACACAGCTTTTGACAGGGGTGGAAACTGACAAGGTATTTTAGTAAAATCTAGTTTAAATAGGCCTATGCCAAATAAAAGAATTTTCATATTTGCCTCACCTTTTAGTTACCCGCAATGTGAAAGTGAAACCCCTAGTGTGTAACACAGAGCAGGGCTTCAAGGCAAAATTCCCCTTGGTGGAATTCCCAATGATGTCACTGGGAAAGGGTATGGCCAGGTGGATTTTCCATGCTGCCTCTGAGCCCTGGTGTCTCCTGAGGCAGCCCTCTTCCTCAGGACTGCAGTGACTTCCAGCTACCTCATGTACAGGATTTCCTTTCCTGGTTGTAGTGCTGCCTCATGAGATGGAATTACAGTGTTTAGACCTGTGAACTTTTCCCATTGCTTCTCAGCCCCCCTGAAGTTGTTACATGAAAGGAAGGGAAACCCCCTGAGCCCCCACAGCCCAGAGCCAAAGGGCATGTTATCAGGAGGTATGACCTTGTCCTTATACCACTCTGGCCCAATTTAGACCTTCCAGTGTGATTTCCATGGTCAGAGTATTGGGGGGTGTTTTTGCTCCCCCACTGGAAAGCTTTTCTCTGCCATCCACCTTCTCACTTGCCTTCAGACTGAAAATCCTGACAGCCTCGTTGTTGGCACTGGTTTCCTTCTTTGTCTAGGATAAAGAAATTTTCATAACACCAGCTTGTCTACATCTTCCACTAGAGGTGTATCAGTCAAAAAAGTGGCATAAGCCACTTGCACACAGTTTTATATTAAACAGCAAGACATCTTGTTTGTGCTGTGAGTGTGTGAAGCAAAATCATCCCATATGGCTTTATTCTCCAAGGCAGAGTTGGATATATCCAGCTTCAGCAGGAAACTGAAGAGGCTCTTCTGTGCAATACTTCTGCTCACCCCATCCTGATGTCCCAGCAATGGCTCATTTTCCTTTGCAGCTGATGTTCCATTATCTGTTACACATTTTTCTGTTGAAAAAAGCATGTTTTCTTCCCCTAGAGAAATGTTCTGTATCACTTTAACAGACCTACTTATGCTGTTTGCAGATATTTCCACACCTCTATTTTTCCCTTCCTGTTGGGAAAGAAAGCAAATGCAAGCCAAAAGGCATTTCTAACCTCAAAAACCTTCCACAAAAATCAGCATTTTAAGTTACTGTATTCATGACAGAATTGTATTTTTTTTTTTTTTGGTAAGAAGTAATTTCCTTATGAAACATATATTCTTGATTTCTTAGTAGCTAAATCATTTTGACAAGGCAAATTTTTCAGCAATTCTGTGTAATTTTTCAGAATAAAAATTCTGAAGCAGCAACAGGAACTGAAGGGTACCTTCCCTTTGCCAGTCAGTACCAGTCCTGCAGTGATGTTTTGAGAAAGCCATGCATAAGCAGGTTATAAAAAGGCTTTTTAAAAAACCTTAGATTTACAGTCATCATTTGAATAATCCAGGATAAATCTCTCTTTTTACAGTTATTTTCTAAATCATCCAAATGTGTTTGTGATTCAGAAGTAATTCAAGTGACTCATAAAAAGCTGGATAAGAGAAATAAATTGAAGGAGACAGATATTTGAGAGTTTAGATCTTGAAAATTGCTTTTAAAAATGACTCCATAGTTAAATGGAATTGAATAACTTTATTAATTAAAAATAATCCAATGGAGTACCAAATAAGTTATAGTTCTTGAACAAGTTATGGTGAATAGTTATTATGTCCTTTAAATGTACCTAATTAATTTCCTATGGAATATTTATTGCTTTTGTTGCTGTTCAAATTATTTTGCTTAATAACTGTGTCCATTTATGCTCTGGTAATTAGGAACTGAAGTGTCTGAATGTTAGTGTTCCCTCCTTACCACGGGTTGCAAAACTGTAATGCTGACTACTTTGCTTTTAAAAGGTTGAAATACCCATTAAAATGTGTCTCATCTGCAGAAAATTTTCACATTGCACTGAAACCCACCCTTCAGCACAAAGTGCAAGAGGGAAAGAGAAAGGGAAAAGAAGAATCAAGAAAAGTAATGTTTTTGCCTTGCTTTTTACTGTAGCCTATTGTCCAAAGGCTCATGACTAGATTCTCAGGTGGCTTCAGGCAAAGCTCAGCATTTAACAATGATTTGCTTTAAAGCTTATAAATGCAATTATTAAAAAAGCAGGGTAACAAAAATATAATAATAAATATTTCATTCAGTTTTAGTGTGAGGATGCTGAATTACCATCTATGATACAATGTACTTTGTCCTTATTAACTAAGTTTTCTGTATGTGTGTTACTTGCATTAAATTGACTGTTGTAAAGAAAGCAATTAGGTGTGCTAAACTGAGCTCATCAGTTATCTCTTTCAAAAAAAACCATGAGTCTTTTACATTTAACAGCAAGGGGAAACTCCAACATTTTTTATAACGTAGTATAAAGTAAATGTTAAAAGAGAGTAAATTATAAGCAAATGGTTTGCTTTTTTTATCTGAGTAGAATGAGTCATCTACTTCAAAAGGGCTGCAGAAATACATAGCGAACACAGGGAACCTCAAAATATATGAGGTATTCCTCATATATTTGCCAAAGACAGCTGCAGAATGCATGTCCTAATGATAGCAGCTTTGTGGAATAGGATTACCCTGAATTTAGGACAAACTCTTTACTCAGACTGAAACCCACTCAAGCAATTTTATTGCTTCAGAGCATATTTATGTGCAATATACTCACAAGCTCAAACATTTACCTACGCATACAGAGGCAAAAGAAAAATCCCAGTCAATAAACCTTTGAATAACATTTTTCAGAGCTATCCTCTGTAAAACAAGTTCCTTAGATATTTCTTATATTTAGCATTCAGAATCTCTCGTGACTCTAAAAATGCATTACATAATTTGATGCAGATGGAAAATAAAATCATATGCTGCAGGGATCTTGAGGTGTAAATGGACACAGTAAAGAACCAACTAATGATGTATCTGAAGGTGCATGTTCCACCAGTATTCTGATGTTCTTCATTACAAAAATCTGCACTACTCACATTTGTGTAGGAGACTTGTTTCAGTCCTTATGCATGATGAATCTGACCTACATATTGTACAAGTGAAAGTATCAGAAAAAAAAATCTCTTGATGCAGTACCATTATTTTGAGGAGGTTTCTTTTAAAATATTTATTTTCAAGACATTATTAAATCAATGCAATAAATTCATGCAACTGTTGCATGCATTTTTAGTAGCTGGAATGTCTTTTTTTCTTTAGTATGGTGAAGAAGGCCAAAATTTTTCATTTTTTAATGGTATAAGTTGATAGTACTTTGAGCAGAATTTTTCATGACCCCTTTCTGGTGCATGCTGAGAGGGCTAGGGGCTTCTGCAGAGGAGGTCTCTTGCTGGGCTGCAGTCTTACTTTATGTGTAGATAAAGCTTTAGCTGCAGTCTCTTATTACGCTTAGAGCTTAACTTTCAGATGTTAATGATCTCTTCAGATAAAGCATTTCATAGCTTGCACATAAAGAAATTACACATAAGAGATCCTTCCTATTTTTCATGGAAATTGGTGGGGAAGCCAGCTAGAACATCTGTGGGAGAGATGTCGAAAGGAAATGTCTGTATCTGATTAGCTACAAAGACAACTTCAGCCTTGGAAATCAGCTGAAATGCAGGCAAATTGAGCAGTAAGCCCATACTGTGAAATTCCCGTTATTTATATGAAGGGTATTCGATGAAAAGTGCTTTCCCATTCTACAGGAGGAAAAAGGGATCTTGATAGCAATTGTCAGGGTGGATGAATATAACTTTCCTTCCTTCATATTATCATAGGGTCTATAGAATGTTACATGCTACAGTAGCACTTGTGGAATTGTACAGGTGTGACTTGCATAAGCTATTATTAGGCAATATTATTGGTGTAGAAAGAGGTTATTAGTAAGCAGTTACTCTGAAACTGCTTTTTGAAGATTAACTCAAGTAAAACCTGATTCCTGCTTTCCAAGTCAGCAGCTGTGTTGAGATGGTACTGTTTCGACAGTAATTTTCCAAGGAGGACTGCACTCTGTGGCCCATATGCTTCCACTCTGTGCAGAAGAACATTAATTCAAATCCCCTGGTGATCTGACAGTCAACATTTTTTTAATCTATCCCATGTCCTTCCTACTGATCTAATAGATTTAATTAGCCAGGATGCAGGCTTAGAAAACGAAGTGGAAAACAAAGTATGATTATCCTCCCCTTATTTTCCACCCTGCATAGTGTGAATATGTTGAATAATTAAGATTACCTTTTGGAAAAACAGAGTCCCATTTGAGCTAGCTGTTAGAGTACTTGGTTAATTCAAAGTATTTTACCCAAATGGATCTGAGAGTAAATTGACTGGTTGGGCTATATGGACTTTTTGTCAAATGATAATAAAGCTACTGATAATTTATTTCAGCTTCAATGTTAGCAGTATTTTGTCATATGTTTCTGAGATATATACATGTATGTGTGTATGTGTGTGTAAAACAGAGTAACTAAAACCAGCAATGCTTGTAAATTCTAGTTTCAAGCTTTCCTTACTCAAAGACTTTGGAGGACACATACAGCCATATACTCACTAAAAGAGAACAAATGCTATATCAGAGAGAGTTAATAATTAAAAACTGATTATGTTGTTCCCACAGCTGACACCTTCATGAAGAAAGTAGCACTGTTTTCATACACAGCCTGGAAATTCACATGAATAACAAGTACTTCACCTTAAAACTGTCAAATGTATTTGAAAATAGATTTTAATTACCATTAGCACTTCCAAGTTTAGTGCTGGCATCAGCCAGCTTGTTAATTCCAGCAGTACAGGAACTGAAGTCATGACCAATTTTCCTTCATGCTCTAATAAACTGGCTGATTAAGTATAAGAAAGTTTGTTGTTCAAAGTGAACCAAATGTTGTTTGTTCACTGGAAAGAAATACTGCATGGCCAGGACTAAAATTTACATATGCAGGATGGAGCAAAGTGATCAAGAAACAAGGGCAAAAAGTGAGGCCCCAGAGACCTTGGCTGTTGTCTCGCCTCTGCCACTAATTTATCATTTAGAGGTGATTGCAGCTTGTTGAGCTATGTGCCTTTGCCAGTTGTGATGGCTTGATACATTTAATTGACACCTTATTTGAGCCACTATGTCTCCTAATCTATTTCTGTAACACACTGCCACAAATGATTGCAGTCTTGTGTGAAACAATTGTAAGTGTGACTGGCAGTAAACTGTAAACACTTAACTAAAGACATTTTGATTACAAAATTTTCAACTTTTTTTTTTTTGCTTATATTTAAACTTCTTTTGTGGGATATGTTAGGCTCTCATGTGCATTCCAGCATTGCATTTCTAGGAGAGGGTAAATTACTGTTGAAGCTAAATGAAAATCTGGAAGCAGATAATAGAATTCATGGTAAAAAGCTAGACAATTTAGGAAAATAATTTAGAAAAATTATAGTGAGCTGATACCATAATTAAGTAAGATTTTATTATTACTGGTCTGCTTAGATTGCATTGGAAATTTATATTGAAAATGTATTGAGAAAATGAAACAGCAGACAACTCTGCAGCTGTATAAATAGCTACCTCAGATGTGACAGATAATGGCTCAGGAACTGTTTCTGTATATTTCTAAAAAATATATTATGCTGTTATCCAAGAAAAAAGTTACTCGTTGTGCAGCACTATGAAGGCAAATTACAGTTTTGCATTCATATACAGGTGAAATGATTCCTTTGCCTGGATCTTTCTCTAAAGCTTTTGTTAAAAGGGGCACAGACTACCAAACTGAAGCCTGGACCAGATGTGCAGTGCCAGGAGCAGTTACAGGGAGCTCTACATTTGCATCAGCCTTGTGGGCTTCCTGAGCAAGTGTTTGCTGAGTGCTGGAGGCCGCATCAGTGGTGGGAGTGCACAAATGCAAATTTCCCCATAGTGTGCCCAGAAGTGATTTCTCTGCAGTTCTTAAGGTACCCACATGTTGCCTTAATCTATACTACATCACTATATATATCTGCCCATAAATCTGTGCATATCTTAAAGAGAGATATACCCTATATAACCATGTATATTCTTATCTATAATACTGCAGCAGCAAAGTCAGGGACTTCATGTCCACCCTGACTGGATAAATATCTGCTAAAGATATAGGGAGAAGCCCCTTTTGATTTATAGGGACATGTCAGTTAGGCCTGAGAGGGGAGGGGTAGAATTGTGTGGGTTGAACTCCCTCTGGAAGGAAGGGGGGAAGTTCTTAGCTCCCCCAAAAGACAATCTAGCCTTTGCAGATTAAGTACGAATGAAAATGGGGAATAAATCTTCTCCTGATGTTGGAGACACAGGACACTTAGGGTGCTAAGTTTCATGGCTGTGGAACAACTGATTCAAATACATAGAAAAATATGTCAAGGGGTATTAAATACCAAAACCATGTACTGTGATCTTGGGAATTCAACAAGCTGCAAATCATGGTGAACTAGGGAAATAATTCTAGGCAAATCTCACCTCTGTCTGGTTTTCTTCTGTATCTGTTGCTGGCCACATTGGGAGGAGTATACTGGTCTGATCCATGATGGTTGTTCATAAATTCTTGACCACACAATTGTTCCCAGAAGAGCACTCCTATCACAAAATGTGCTCCACTACTTGGCTGGGCCCTTTATCTGACACACCAAGCTGTGTGTCAGATAAATCCTCAGTTCTGGGCCTGGGTATCTGCTTGCTCTTTTCTTCCAGAGCAGATGCTACCAGGGTGTGCCAGTAAACCACAACTGCATCTTGTTTCACTGGTATTTCCCAGATGACAGCTAGCAGCTAGTAACAGATTGATAGGTGAGAAGGGGAGAAAAGGAAAATCAAAGTTGACAAAACCAATCTGTGTGATCAAAAAGAGGTGTTTTTAGCTAGCCAGGTAATTGAAAAACAGGTATATTGAGACAGCTTATTAGGCCAGGTTAATTCAAGTGCACCAAACCCCTGGAGCTTGGCTGCCTTCTCTCCCAAAAGGAAACCACAGCTTTCAAAAAAAGTCAGAGAGTGTGAGGGAAAAACAGATAATTGGGCACAACTCCAGTTACCTGTACTAATGATTTGTGTAATTGCAAAAAAAAGTTAATATCCAGCTCTTAGCTGAAGTTGTCTTCTGTTTTAACAATATTTTACCTTTAGCTTCTGGAATGGTATGTGCTGCTGTCTAGGATGATTAGCTTAGCCTGTAGTTCTGGCTGAAGAAAATAAGTGATTTTTTTTGTCAGAAGGTAAACCCTTTCTACAGACTACTGCAGTTGACAAGGCATGCAGTTAAAGAGTTTGGCAGATTTGCCATCTAAAACATGATTTATGTAAAGAGAAAAGGGCAACATTCCAAGCATAGCCAGTGCTGCCTGGCCTGGATTGACCCATACTGAGAAATTGTTTTATCTCAGGAATTCAAACCAGGCTGGAAACAGCTGCTGTGCTGGAGACACTGGAGGTCTGGTCGCACCTGGGCTTGTGGCAGCTGAGTTTAGTAGGTCCAGGCTCCTCAGAGACATTTCCTCCATGTATTGTGCATGTGCCTTGTTGCACTCCTTTCCTCTGGCTAACCTCAGCCTGGCATCTGCTGGCTCAGAGGGAAAGCAGCAGTCACATTGTAACTTCTCACTCCCCATCACTTCCCTGTGAGGGCAGCCAAGCATGCCTTTGAAATGTGACTTTGGACAAAAGGAATTTGCTTGTGTTCCAAGTGTTTTGAATGTAAGAGTTAAAATAAACCAGTCTGTGTGGTATAGCTCAGAACTGCTCATATATTACCTGTGTGACCACAGCCTCTAAGGCAATTCTTTACTGTGACACCACTCCCATCTAAGTCCTGTGTCTTAAATCCTATTCCACTGAGATGTGATCCTGAGGTCTTTGAACCTGGCAGCTAATGTTAACCCAGTGCAAAAGAATACCCTCTATTTCTCTGTCATTTCTTGGTTCTGATTTTACAGTGATCCCCTGAGAATTCGAAGAAAGCTGTTGAACACTTCCTTGCAATCTGGAATAGATTACTGTTGGGAAAGTTTCTGCTTTTGTCTAAACCAGATTTCTTTGTTTAATTATTCTCACACTAGCACATTTTCTGTCATCTGCCTGCAGGCAGGCCACCTCTTGATGGAGCATGGGTGCCACACTTGACTCTTCCATCACAGAGCAGAGATTATTCTGCACTTCTGAGTGCTGCCTCGACCTGTTTTTCACATTGAAGTTTGAAGCCCAGCAAGAGACATCCAAGGTAAACAGTCTTTCCACAAGATGCTTGGAAATGCTTTCTTTAAAGCCACTAGTTAAGGCTGAGATTTGCTGCATTTTTTTCTCCTTGCTTCACACTCACATACTTATTTTCTTTGCCTATGCAGAAAGAGAAGTTTTCTTACAGATGCATTACAGACAATTTACAGTTCGTGCAAAAATGTTTTTTGTTACAATTCATCAAGGCTAAAACCATATTAATTTAGCAGTCTGGGAAATTATAATTTGATCTTTAGTGTTGATTAGTAGCTGGCATTCTGTCTAAATAGGAGGTGTCAGCTGGGAACTGAGTTGTTTGAAATTTCAGCATTACTTGGACCTAAATTAAAGTGTACTTTCAAAAATTGACAAAATTACTAAAACTAACACAATTACTTCTCATCAAGCTAAGGTGCTAGAATTATTTCCAGTGCTGTGACTGCAGGCCAAATCAAAACACTTTACAAAGGAATCATGATGCATTAGTCACTAAACCTGCATAGTGTTTAGCAGCATAAAGGTCAAATATATTCATGAGAACATATAATCTTATGTGTGTTTGGTGAATGAATAAGAAAAAAGGTATCAGTTAGAAATAAAGAGGATCAGAATATTGAAAAAAAAAATTACACACTTTTACATGGGTATTACAGATGTTATTCCAATGACAGATGTCTGCAAAGCATGACTCACGAAAACTAAAGGATATACTTCAGCAATCAGAATTTAAACAGGTAATATGCTGCCATATGGCATAGCTGTTTTCAAGGCAAATGCAAAGGGTTTTTTCACTTTTCTGGGAGATCAGATGGAAAGAGGTTGGTATCTAGAAGCTGTCACACCTAGATCATCAGTATCAGTCAGTTGCAGGGGTCAGCAGGTAATTTTAATCTTGTAGCTTTTCAGTAGTGTATACAACTAATGTGTACATTTATTTCCCAGACAAACACAAAAATATATAGTAAGATCCTTGTGATAAATTAAACATGTTTTTCTGCAGTATTGACAAGTCACAATTTGAGGCACCAGTAATGTGAACTACCCCTTTTCAGCAGAAGTGATCCTTCTCTCTTCAGGGACTTACCAGTAACATGTGTAATGTGCAAACCTTCCTGAGACCTGTGGGAACCCAGGCTTCTGACCAAACACCTTCCAAAAGTATTACAGCCACTAAAATGCCTTTTATGTTGCTAGAGCACATGAGGAAGAATTGATAGCAACACAGGTTATCCCCCAAAACAGATGATGAATGCTGTACTTGCAGTTTCTCTTGTATTAAAGGCTACCATGAACAGAAATTCCATGACAAGGTGAGAGCAGACCTCAGTGAAGTTGTTAAAGCATGCTATCATCTGTAATTTAGTTCAGAGCAGTAGGGAAGTGAGTTCCCCCAGCTGTCCCCACTCCACTGTGTGCTGGTTTGCATCACAGAGTGCAAATACATTGGAGGTTTGTCAGTGTGTTTTTGCTGTGTCTCAGTTGAAGGGTAACCTCCTCTTTCCCAGCAGCAGGAACATGGGAGTTTGATGTAGACCAATTGCAGCTGGGTCAAGGAAACTCCAATTATTACATTTTGACAAGTTTGTGTTTCCAGTTGAATATCTATTACCAGAAAAAATAAGCAGAAAATATGGCAGAGCCTTGAGATTTTCATNAAAAAAAAAAAGAAAGAAATCCATAGTAGACACAGTAATTCTGATAATCATGAGTCAAAAATCTTAATTATTCCTTTTTTTTTTCCTTTCTTGAAACAAAATATGTTTTCTGATGTTTCTTTTTCAGTTTTGGATTAGGCTTTCCTGGATTCGCCACTTGACATGAGCAAAAATTATGTAAGGAAAGAAAAAATCTAACACAGAAAAGCAAACAATCTTTTTTAAAAGCCTTTTTTTTTTTTTTTTTTCTGGACTAAAACATAAACATTTGATCCAATCTGCTTCTGACAATCTTGTGACAAGCTGCTATGAAATTTCCTTTCCTTTGATTTAATTACAGAGTTACTTCTTATTAACATATTGGAGAAGTTTCATTACTTCCTATTTGGATGTTCTACCCAAAATGCACACAGATAGTAAATAGTAGCTGGTCACAAGAACTGGGGATGGAGCAACTTTATTAGTTCCTGACTCCCCTCTCTGACTGCAGTTGAGCAGTGGTCGTGTCACTGCTTCTGTTACCAGTTGGCCACAGAACTACAAAATCTAACAAGGGGTAGAGGTTTCCATCTGAAAAAGCACACTGAATACATTGTTACTGCCAGAATAAATTTGATTACAAGTATTACAACTAACCAGATTACAGAGAAAAATAAACAAGCCTGTGATATGGCAAACCCATCATTTGAGCCTTTTTACTCAGCAGCCATTTAGAAGTGGTAATCAAGTGCCTCTGAGGAGGAGTTCTACCAATTCCTTGGTTTCACTTTTACTTCATCCACTACAATA
This sequence comes from Aegithalos caudatus, assembly GCA_013389925.1. Taxonomy (NCBI): domain Eukaryota; kingdom Metazoa; phylum Chordata; class Aves; order Passeriformes; family Aegithalidae; genus Aegithalos; species Aegithalos caudatus. The sequence goes on along the minus strand of WEIU01019049.1, from coordinate 65,341 downwards.
TATTCTTATTCATTCTAAAAGGTTCTTCATCTTTTCAGTTTTGTTGTGTTCCTCATTATATCCCATGATTTTATTTCTGATGGTCTATTTATAAGTTTAATCAAACACACACAAATAGTGTAGATAATGCAGTTGAACTTCATTTAAAAACTGCAGGAAATTATAATAGCAGCAGAATGGAAAGACATTCACTGCTGCTCTGTATTGCTGCTTTTCTGAAAACATACTTATCCACAAGTACAACCTAAAATATCGTATCTGCTAATTGTATATGGGTTTATGTCACACTGGCAATTAACCTGTTTACATCTTTAAATTCAACCTTGTACTTGAACTAACCTCTGCATCTAAATTAATCCTCTTTAAGCCTCAGCAACCATGCTGCTTCCATTAAATCAGGTCACTTATTGCAAAACTTCAATAATACCTACAGAATTTCACCCGAGAATTGTTCAATAGTCTGAATTATGGCTAAAAGATATAATACTTGTAAAAATATTTTTCTGGGCTTACAAAGCCATTTAATACACTGGAATAAATATTTGGTGTATTTACCATACAGTCATTCAAAGTAAGCCTCATATTCTAATCTTTCAATGTAGATATTCTGTAGAAAGTAGAAATACTCTTCAACATGTTGGACACAAATGACGGGTCACATCATGAGAGGGACCCCTGCCTTCTCCCTTTCATTTGGAAAGGAGTCAGGTCCAGCTGTGGACAAGATCTCTGTCAGTGGAACAAAGTCTGGGGGCACAAATGTCTAAGTGGCCATTTTCTCTGCTAGCACTCAAGGCTGCTGTGCATGGAATGGGGACACAGTGCATTAAATAGCTGATGTCCAAAACATTCCAAGACAATTGAGCCAAGCTGAATAACTTCACTGCCATTTCCACATGATACTTCTCTGAAAAATTCAAACCTCTTCTTCAATAAAGGAAAAAAAACACATCAGCTTTCCTTGATGGGAAAAAAACACCTTTATCTAAAGAATTCTTTGTAATGAGTTAATTTCAAACAACAGCCCAACATCTCAAACTACAGCCAAATCTGTCCATTGCATGAGGATGGTATCTGTCTGTGAATGACCAAATTACATTTGTACAAGACTATTGTACCTGTAAGACACAGCAGTCTTACAGGTGTCCTAACAGCCCTTTGGGCATGTTTCTATCTTTCTATCAAGGCAGCAAAGTTAAGATGCTGCTGCAATTCCCATGGCTTAGTCTTTACACCTGCATTAAGGGATATTTTTTTTCTCCATTTCCCACACAGGTCAAGTCAAAGGACAGCAGAAATCTTAACTGCAACAAACTCAGTTTCCTGTTCACCTGAGGAACTGAAACCCCACAAGTGGGCAGGGCAAACAAACGTGATACAACTGCAGCAGCTCTGGCAAGAAAGGTGGTGTTGGGGCAAAGATGAAGCTGTCAGGTCAACTGGGACCTGAAAGATCATGAAAGCTACAAATCTGCCAAGCAACACTGGCAGCTATTTTAACTAAACAAGCCAAGCAGAGAACTGGAGGTTATTTATAATACAGTCCAATGCAAATTGGGTGACACTGACCACAGTGACTCATGCAGCCCAGGAGGTAAGTCACCTGCACCCAGACACCTGGGAAGACTCCAAAACTCTTTACATTTGCATCAATATTAGGGGCCATTTCTGTGTTGAATATGCAGAAACCACAATATTGCTTTTCTCTAAATTGGAACTTTGCCCCTCCAATACTGATTTTTTAAGAGTGACCACCAAATTCTGTCTCTTTCTTCATGAGGGATAATAGGAATAGGACTGCTGAGTGACTGACTGTCTTCCCTGACTCTGTCCAATTAAAAACTCATTTGCAGTACTTTTATTATTAGATTTTTTCCCACTTTATGTAGGTTTGGAGGGTATTAGAGTGTTCAAGTGAAACACCAGAAATGAAATCTGAACATACCTTTCAGTGAACAGTACAGATGCATTATTCATTCAAATTTATCAAATTGGGCAGTGAAATTAAAATCTCTTCCAGGTTTTAAATATATGGTCAAGAGTGTTTGTAAATTAGCAACCATACTTCCTTATTCTTCGTTGCACTGTGCAATATTCTGCATAAAATTAGAAGCCTTGTCTTTCAAAGAGATCCAACCATTTGATTTATTTTATAAAATGGCCTAAAGGAGACAAATTTTACAATACTTTCCCATAATTTTTGATTCAATCAAGGGGGAAAGCATTATTTTTGGAATATATAATATCTATTTCATATATATCTACTGCTCTGATTGGGTCTGACAAGAAAAGATCTCCATAAATCAACAATACAAGAGTGACATTTAGAAACAGCAAATCTGAAAGAGAAACATGTTGCTGTTCTATTAAGGAGCTATGCTAGCTGCCAGCTCCTACAAAAACTGGAAAGTTGCCACTCCACATGCTTGGTATCATACCAGCATTGAGACAACTTATATTGCTGTTAGAAAGATCACTGAAAGTGTCTCTTCTGTCTGTACTTAACTGTGTGTGAGTTACCATGGCACACTGATCTCGAGACCCTTTAGAAATACAGTGGCAACCATGAGACCACACTGATCTCTTGAGACCTTCTAGAAATAGGAAACAGATATCAAAGGTAAAAGCTGAAAGAAATTAAGAAACATACAGATGAAATTCACAGAAATAAATTAGGAAGGCAGTCCTGACCCAAGTAGCAAAATTTCCATAATGAATAGGCTGCTTGAGTCTTTGTATGCCCATTCCTTAATCTGGCATGGGAATAACTCTCCTTTTGATTTAACTGTGTATTCAAACTACAAAAGATAGTTACAGCTTTGTCATGATGCATGATCTTCTCAAATTGAACAATATCCTTTGAGCGTTTGGGAAATATCTGATTCATATTTATCATATTAGACTTCTTTATGTTATGTGCATGAAAAACTCAACTCCAAATTAAAGATGTCCATGTACAGCAAAATTAAACAGGCAGTAAAATAATCTCACTCACTACTATCCTTCTCCCTTTTTCTGTTCCCCTTGGTGCTTGAGAAAATGACTCAAAGCCTAATATTTCTGTGGGCTTTGCTGGTGATCAGACTGTTCCTATCTAAGAATCCAAACTTGACAGCTGCTTTTGGTGCCATCTCTTCATTTGCTGTCTTGGCAATCTGCTCTGCCTTGTAACATCCTGTGGAAGAAAGGAGGAAGGAAATGAGAAATTACTCATGACTGTGGGCTAGAAAAGCAATAGCAATCATGAAGTGCTTTTGCATGATGGATCTATTAGACACTTCTGTTGGCAGATTTCACTTATGAAAGTCTGCTTGGGTCAGAACTTCTCCTAACCCATCTTGTAAAACTCTTCTGAAGGCAAAAAGGGTGCAGAGGTGTAAGTCTGCTCAGAGAGGACCCCTTTCTTTCTTGATTGTGAGTGGTTTTTACTATATTGCTCAGTCCTCATACTACTGAAGTGTTTGTTGAAAAATAATTTTACACAGAGGTCACACAGATCTTGTTCACCACATTTTCATTCCCACTGGCATTGGCCAGAATGTGATAATTCTGTCTGATGATGAATGCAGAGATTTTGATTCTAGAGCAAAACCATAATAAAGAATATGTCTCAAGATATGTTTGGAATGTTTTGGGGGAACAGGAAGAAAGGCAAGATAGTGAGAGTGATCATTAGTGTTGTCTGAGTATAGTCATTGACGTTGAAACCAGAGTAGTCTCTTGGATATCAGATTCAGGATTCAGATTTAAATAAAAAAAAACAAAACCTTGGCTCTTTCATATGGAGGGGAAGAAATTGAGGAAGAAGGGGGCATGCCTGCTCCCACTATAGAACACTGATTGCATCCTGTCTCCTGCTGCTCCTAGCCTCACACTAACCACTCAGTCTCCTCCTCTCCCCAGTGAAATCTCAAAAGATTTTGTTGAAAGGCTCCCTCTCATTTCTTGTTGTTCTTGATGTAATTTCTTCCATGCCAGATCCCAATCTGGCACTGGGATGGGTGCTGCCAGGTCATTTCTTTGTCATCAGGGAAAAACAGACTGGCTTATAAAATCTCATGCCAATATCATATTGCCTATTTTTAGCTCTGCTATATAAGAAAAGCACAGAGGAGTTGGTGCTGTCACTTCTGTGAGATTCATGCATGGTCACCAGTTTAACAACTTTATTTTTACCTACCCAGGGGAATCACATGAAATCATCATGATAAAATCATTTTCCTTCCTCTTTCTTTTACTTAGCTGTGAGAACAGATACATGAGCAGGAGAGGAAAGGAGAGAGGGAAAGAGAGGACAGGTGTGTGCTAAAGGAAGAAGCTTCATGGACACTGCTCTAGTACTCCTAATCCTCAACTCCACAGGTGCCCTTCCACCTCTCAGTGCTGGCTGCAGATCTTGCCATGAATTTCAATTTTAGAGGAGCCAATTTCCTCTTTCATGGAGGCTGACACGGCTTTGCTTGGTATACTGGCAATGTAAAGGGCCTTTGAAGTGTGTGTGAGTATAAATGACACCCTTTAAGGCCCCTCTACACTGTATAAAAGAGCTTAAGTGTAAATCAGAAACAGATGTAACTGTTTTCAAACAGATACAGTATTACCTGCAGTAATGGCATGTGAAAAATCCTTGCACTTATTTCTATTATTTAGATTCAAAGTAGTAGAAAAATTATAAAAGTGAGGGGGTTATGTTTCTTTAATGCTTAATAATTTACAGAATGATGAGTTTACTGCAATTTAAGGAAGCTTCTTGCTGCTAAGTCTTCAGGCTACCTATCTTTGTGTCCTTTAGACCCTTTTTATATTAATGTGAGGTCAACTTCTAAGCAAAGTTCCTTGATGTAGGCACAAATTCTTCTGGAAATGAAAGTGCTTAATTTCTTGGATGAGAAATAAGCCAGGTAATGCTACAAAGGAGCCATCCAGTCCTGGACCTATATAGCCTCTGCCACATGAACTCAGGAATTACTCTCCATCCCCAGCAGCATCACCATCCCTTCCTCATGCATCCCCAGAATAACAGCCTAACAAAGCTGCCTGTTCCTCTGAGGAACAGCCACAACTCCTCAGCAGTGTGTCCTCAGCATCATTCCCCTGCTGGGATGTTCAGCAGTATGGTGCTTCTGCCCCTGTGGCATTTCTGAGCATGTTTGTCTCTGTGTTGGCCTTGGTAATGTTTCTGTGGATGCCTCTGGCATGGTGCTGCTCCCCCACCGGGAAGGGACTGTCCTCACTGAGGTATTTTCTGGAAATTGTCTGAGTTGTTAGTCTGACACCATTCCTGTTCAGTGATAAATCTTATATACTTCATATACTTTCCAGGACAGAAAGATACTTTTTTAAAAAAATCTCTATCTAGGAGATTCTTTTTATTAATTTCAAGTGGCTGTGGGTCACATTTACTCTGTCCCCAGCTCAAAGACAACCAACTGCTGTCAGCATTTTGGTTTAGATGTTTTGCTTTGGTTCAGATGTATCCCAGCTTTTTTCTCTCAGACTTTGCCTTTTAATCTTCTCATCTTCCTGTGCATGGAAATAAAATTCCAAATAAAAGTAGTCAATGTTCCAGCCAATGCTTTTTCAGAGTAATCTGAAAACTCCTGAAAATTTCTGAAGATTTTCTTCTAAAACATCTTTGCATTTTTTATGAAATTAGCTTGCTTTGCAATGTCTTTACAGGCTTTGTCTGTCACCAAATCCTTCTACTTATCTGGTTCAGCAGCTCTGACCTCAAAATGTTGTACTTGACTTGAGATCCATGTGCTCTATGTACAAGTCAGTCAGACATACAGCACCTTCCCCAGTAATCTAAATAGCTGTAAAACTGGAAATGGTTTTACACCCACACAGTTCCACTGAATATTCTTAGCTCGCCCTGTATCCTCAATAGAACTAGGTTTGAGGCCAACATTTGGAAGCAGCGTAGTAATCCAGGAGATTTTAAAATTCCATTTCTCAAATAAACACAAGTCCTATCAGCTCCTCAATTCCTAAACTGCTTTTGAGAACTGGCTTGAAGTCTCCCAAGCCATCTGTTGGGCAGCTCCTCTGGTTCCCAATGTGCATCACTGTCTAGAGATCTCAATCTGTTTCAGAGGCTGTGCGGGTAAAAGCTTATACACTGTAGTCATCTGTCTTGTCTGATGTAGGAGGCCAGATGCAGGTAGGAAAGTAAACATCCTTTCTGAGCCAACAGAACTAGAGATGTCTATCAGTTTAATTGCTGAAATACATATTTTCTGCAGAAGGAGATTAATGAGGTCATTTTTATTGACCTCGCAGAATGGATCCCAAGGTATTTTGTTGCACAGTGAAATTTTGTGGGGGTCCCACTTTTCAACCATGACATCTTGGGGGTGTACTTTTTAAATCAAGGATGACAGACATCCAGTAGAATGATCTAATTAATTTATGACTTTTCTTTGAGCAAGTAATTTTTATTGATTGATCTCCCCTGGTACCCAGAGGCATCTGATGAAACGTAGATAGTAACCACTTTTTTGTTATACTTGCCATGAAAACATTTCCATTTGGATGTTCTCCCAATCACAGAAGGGAGGTTATAAAACTTATAGAATAAGTTATAGGAAGGTATGTGTGAATTTTCTAGTTTGCTCTCGGGAAAAACAAAACCTTCTTTCTGCCACTGAGCCTGTTTTTTTAACTTCTATATTGTTTTCACCTAGATGACTGCAGTGAGTTCAGGGCAGTACACCTAATCCAAAAGCAAACATTATTTTGTCTACTAATACATCTACTCACATCTTTCCTGACAGAATAAGGTTAGCTTGCTCCCACTGATCCCAGTTATTTTATTTTGCTCATCCTTGCTCAACCTATTAGCTGCTGAATATTCTGCCTGGCATTTTGATTCCCTTACACTTAACCAGAAAAGAAAGGTGAAGGCAGGATTAAGGGAGGAGGGAAGAGATTTTCAGCTGCGTCAATGTTTTCGAGGAAAGCAGCAAGTAAGCCTACTGACCTAGGTGGTGGTGGCCTTTATACACACTGCTTCAGGGGTCCCAGAACAGCTGAATTAAGGGAGAAATCTGAAGGTGTTTCCAAAGAATATTGGCTTTCTTGCCCTTTCATGATGTTGCCCTTTTCTCAATACAGGAGTGGGTAGTGCAGTGTTTCTGTGTCAGAGCTGCAAGGTACCCTAAACTAGATGCTAGAGGAGGGATAAGGTGGCTGGTGATGTCAGCACTCCACATGTTGCACTGGAAGAGTCACTGTCTGAAAGGGCCCAGTCCCACCACAAGGGATATCCTGAAGGGTTACATTGGGAGCATTATCATAATGTTAACTCTTGGACACAAGGAAGCTCTTTCTTCATGAAGGCTTCTTCATGAAGATTGTTCCACCAGGGATAAAATTTAAAGTAAATTCATGTATAAATTGATCTTCAGGCTGCTGAAGGTGACACAAGAATGAAAAATCATTGTCAGTCTGTGCTTCAGCCCTCTTGTTGAGTTTTTCTATCTTCCTTATTCCAAGGTGCTCCTCTGGCCCATGGTCAGAGCTGGCCAGAAGAGAAGGCAGGATGTCAACGCTGGTGGACTCCCCTGCACAGGTACAGTCTTACTATGTAATTTTAAATACATGCTGATGAACACAAATCTTTGTCCAAGAGTCTTTATTCAATTACATGCTCTTCTTCAGTCCATGAAGCAATGTGATGGATTATGTAGCCTGTAAGCACAACATGGAAGCCATGCTCTCAAAAGAGAAGTACTGAAAAACTGCACAACTCACCTTTAAAGACTATACAAAACAAAGGGTGTCAGACCTCATCCCTGTGCAATGTTTGGTATGTTTACTAGTGATAGAGTGATTTTTAGCACAGTACAAATAATGAAGTGTCAACAGACAGGAATCATGGAGCATAAGAAAAATACAAACTAGACCTCAGCATTTTAGAAATACATGTTGCATCATGTCAGTTGGGTAATTCTATCCCTACCCCATCACTAAGTGAAGCCTTCCCCTTCCTATGCATGATATCTCTAAGAGCAGCCCTCCATTTGTGAAAGACATTGCAGAAGGAAACCAGCAGACCCTGAACAATGCTCACTGCTTAGCTTCTTGTTTGGTAATGCTTTTTTGTCTCTGACATTTGCATGCTTTTCTACTCTGAACAAGAATAAAGGTAATGACAAGAAAAGATCATCAACATTTAAGTTGCATATCTACGCAAGTAAGATGGTGACCAAGAAAGGTTTCCCTGAGGAATTATTGCTCATGAGCCAAAATTATGAATACAACAGAGTGTTTGATACAATATAGCCTTGGCAAAGATCACTCTGGTTGAGTTAAATAGAAGAAAAAGTATATATCTAATAAAAAAGCAAGACTGTGATCTGTATGATTTTGATAATGCAATGTTATTTGTTATCATGATACCTGTATTTTAATATTCATCTAATTTAATTCAGTTAGCCTAAGCAATGAATAGGGGGCTCACACCCCCAAAAAGGAGAAGAACCCATGGATTTCTTCAAGCACCTACCCATATTGATGGCATTCTTCACTCTCTAGTTTAGACAGGGCAGGATTTGTTTTTCTGTAGTATAAGTTATCATCTGAGATCTTCAACATGAACCACAAGCGTGAAAGCAGCGTACCCGTTAATTAACATTAGAAAAAGTCTCTGCTCCCTGTGATCTGATTTCTTACTCCATATGGCAAAACAAACCACTGCTCAAGCACTGGCATGCATCCCCTATCAAAATAAATACTACACATAGGGTGGTGGAGAGGAAAAGGAGAAAGGAGGCAAGCAGATAAGGTTTGAAACAAAGGCCACTTTCAAAGCATTTCATTGTTATTCTTGCTGTTGGTTTGCTTTGTCTTTGAGGCAGGTCCTTTCTGTAAGCTCAGACTAACAGGGACCTGCCTCAGGTTCTGCCTTGGTGGATGTTCACCTCTGTCACCTCCATAGGAAGCCTTCCTCATTAGCTTGTTCATCCCCTGTTGGCTCAGTTTGTAACCACAGAGCATTCAGGGAGGGAGCTGCAGGCATCTCCTAAGAGCTTTTAGGGGTTTAATGCATTTTTGATCCAAAGAACACGTGTATGTTATCAGAAGCAGCAATTAGCATTTTCAGGATCCAAACCATGAGGTTTTATATAAATAATACAATAACAGCTACAACTCTTTAATGAAGGCCTATGTTCTACACCAGCAGGTTTTCCTTTGCCTTCTGCATATGTACCTATGTTTTTCCTTTTGTCCAGCACATAAACACACACTCAGATGTGCATATTCACTGATATTAACTATGGTGAAACCGAGCCGTAGCAAAGCCTAAAGAATGTTTTAGTAGTGTGATTATCCAGATCAGTGCACATTAGAGGATTCTATGGACTATTCTGAGCTCTCAGCATTGAAGCAATTCCTCCAGTATATTACTAATATCACCTTTCCCAAGCAAAATGAGGATTTTATAAATCATATGCCGGTATCATATGCCACTAGAAGCTATTTCATATTATGTGGCTTCAATTAAAAAGCACCCAACATAATGTGGCTACAATATGCAACTGATCACAATACTGCAAAAATCAAACATTTCTGTAAAACTGGACATTTTCATCTCCTGCTGGGAGTATGATTATGCCTTTTCAATATGCTAATCTGAGTCACACAAAGTTAATTTTGCAGAAGGCTTTGAACAATTATTTTTTTAGTCATTTAGAAATATGGTTTGCTACTTTTGCTTAGGTTGTGCAAAAATAAGCAACAAACAGTCATTAAAGCTTTTATTTGAAAGGTATTTGTTACAAGGTTTTTTAAAAACTATTTGCTAAAACTGAGACAATATTTGAAGTTTTATCTACTGTCCAAGGAGAAGTTTGGGACAAAATCTTGCTTCACCTTATGTATCCACTAATGTATCTGCAATTTCCTATCCTAAATCTGTCCATTTGCATTGGCATTTTCCCCTACAAACCACATTGTTTTCATTTTCTTCTCATCTCCTCTGATGTGCTCTATTGTGTGGATGTTCTCCTGCCACTGAATGTTCTGTTCTATTATTTTCTCTTTTCCTGTCTTTCTGTGGCCAGTTCTCCCTTTACCCTTTCCCATTTACTATTATGGAGATATATATGCATATATATATATGCACTCCCTACACAGCATCAGAATTAGTTACGAGGTGGAAAAAGCAGGCATTCATATGAAAAGGAAGCAGAGAGATCTGCTTTGTCTCTTTCTGTTTCTCTTTCAATTTCTACTCAAAAAATGGTGCCAGAGAAATCACAACAGCAGATTAATCTATTGAAAAAGAGGTTTGCCAGTCAGCCTGAACAATCATTTGTTAGCTGTCAAGATGGAAAATGCATCTTCTGAGGATCTGAGTGAAGTCTTTCAGCAATGACCCAGCACTGAAGGAAGTCTGATCCTTCTCCTCCTTTGAAATCTTCAAGCAAGACCATTAAAGTGTTGCTGTATTTTTTTAATTTCTTTTTCTCCCATCCTCTGATACTCTAGCCTTCACACTTGCCTTTTTTTTCTGACCTCTGCTTCTCTCCTTTGATCATTATCCTCAAACCAGTCTTTTTTGAAGACTCTTACATTCCTCTGTGCCTACTGAAGCAAATTCCCTTTCCCTTATTGCCTGCTTACAGTTGCTTTCTGATGTAGCTTGGCCAGGGGGACAGTGCTGTAGATACAAACACCAGGGGATGTCTCTATTCAAGAAGAAAGAGTCACCACCCAAGAAACAGATTTCTTAATGGCTCCACTGGAAATGGCTCCACTCTGCAGTAAGTCTTATGCCTGATGTGTCTCCAGGAAGCACAAACAAGGCCACAGTCTTTTGTACAACTGGTAAGGAAGTTTGGGATCAGATATTTGGATTTCAATAGGAAGCCCTTAGATATTGTATACAAAAAGCTTACTGGGCAAAGCATGCAGCATGTCCAGCTTTGTCAGTGGGCAGAATTCCTGATGCTGACAGATTTTCAATGCTACATTTGAAGTTGCTTATTGTTTTCTCTTATTTCCTCCGAGTTCCAACTGGATGTGTATTTCTGCAGAGAATTTGTCTATGGAGCAACCACCATCCAAAAAAAGCAGAAGCAGCAGTTTGGATGTAAGTCTCTCTCTGTCTCTCTCTTAACTGGCATTAGAAGAACAAGTGTTTTTAATTTTACCATGGTTCTGTAGCACAGTAGGGATTACAAAACTAGTTTAGAATCAAAATGCTCCTGTGGAACAAGTTTCTCTTTCTGGAGTCCAAGCTGACTTTTCTTGATGTGACTAGAAAGAGGGACAGAGGTCTTTAATTAACCACATAGTGCACATAGCCTGGGACAGCACTCTGGCAGCTGTGGGGGGCAAGTGGTGTAGGATCAGCTATGCTCTGAGCACAGACCTGAAGATCATGCTTCCCAGCACTAGTTTTGGCACAGATTTTTCTCTTCAGCTTTAGGCAAGCAAGCTGGCCTGGCTGGCTCAGAATCCATGCTGCCCTCTTTCCCAGGCAATAAGGACAATTATCTCTTTCTAAAGGACCTCAGATACTTACAGGGCCCCACAGGTGCTATGGCCTGAATTCCTGGTTACATACAGGTCCTTTTTCAATGCTTCCAGGTCCTTTTTCAATGCCTAAAGGTGCCTTTATGCAGACAATGATGTAAAGATCCTTTATCTAAGGAACAGTTGATCCCTACATATCTGGGACACTGTTATGTCCCTGTTACTGGAAACTATCATCAGGGATTTGGCTTTCTTCTGATACGAGTGTCCCTCAAGTTCTGTGTGTTGGTGTAGCCCAATTATCAAATGTGGTCTCTTCCCACTGACATCTTTTCTGCAAGAAACAGAGTAGCATAATCTATTTTGAAAGTCAAAGCCTATTAAATGAAAAGGTCTCCAGCTCCCAGTCATGGGCTAGAAAACATTCAGCTCAGAATGTCCATTTCTACCTCCCACTGTAAAAGCAGCATCATTTTTTTCCCAGTGACTAGATCTGCTGCCATGGTTACAGCTTCACACAGGGTAGGGTCACCTTCCCTTTCAAGAAAAATCAATGAAAGATTTAATTTACACTATCCCCATACCAGTTCACATTTTACACCAGTTTTTACTGCCTTAATGTTCCATTCTCCAGAAATGAAGAAGCAAATGGGGTGTCAACAAACAGTGGGATAGAGATGAGGGAAGCAGCTGTCAGGTTGATAGATACCAGCACTGATTAATTAAACAGCTCTGCACATTAACGAAACCTTCAAGCAACATTTCCTTTTCTACCCTTCCTAAACCTTGCACTTGTAAGCTTGCAGCTATTATGAAGTTTAGTATTTCCAAGAGACAGACCTGTTATGATAATAACAGTGGAATTTTTTATGCTAAGGCATATATAAAAAACTGTCACTGAAATTGGCCTTTCATGTCCTTGGACAACTCTGTGCCTCCTACCACACCTAATTGCAGAGGACAAATGTGCTAGCCCAAAACCTCTCTACCTTTTTCACTGGAACCTGCTTTCCTAATACACCAAGACTGCCCACAAAAGTACCATAAACCCGGTTTTTATAGAGCCCTTTTGTTTCAGGGGAAAGAAGAGAGCAAAGTGTGGCGAGAAGCCACATGCTGCAAATCATGTTTGCAAATGCTATTAAACTGAGAATGGCATTAGAAACTTCCGATGCCCTCAGGAATGTACTATTTTTCTTTCACCTATGAGTTAATTGATAAAGTGGGATACTTTTACTACAGCTCTCAGGTGGGTTTAAAGCTACCTCAAGTTACCTCAGCCTCACAAAATAAGGTAGGACCTGATTGTAATAAGCTTAGTGACATTATTTCCAAGGTGACATTTCTGACTAAACCTTTGCATCGTTAAGGCAGTCACCAATTGATGCACAAATGTTGCAGAGGAGGTTCTACCCTAAGAAAGACTGCAAGGTGTTGGACATTTAGGAAGACCATTCTAATGTGGAAGAGAGAGGGAGCCCAAGACCCACCAGTTGCTGTTGAGTTGTATTCTTACCACTCAGCAGTAGCAAGAGAGGCAATATGGTCCATTGAGACCCTTCCCCCAGCTCTGGGTCCCATTTCTTTCCTTTCTGACACCTTTGCTTCTCACAACATGGGCAACCAGGTAGGTCTCTGCTTACAATACTTCATGCTTAGGATTTCAAAATTTTATTTTAGCCATGCTGCTGAGCACCCCAGTTAGCTTAGGGAGGAAAATTCACTCTGGAGGCCACTTTAATTCATGACACCTCTGGTGCAGCTGACAGCAAAATGCTACCAGTAAAGGCTTTATATATGATATCTCTGCACTGACAGCTGCCAGCCCAACCATTTTGGTTTAGCTGCCAGATCTGCTTGACAGAAACTAGTTGAGGGATACTACTTCACCACATATTTAAAAGATTTAAAAGTGGAAAAAACACCATTTCTTAATACTGTAACCCCAAGCCAGGAGCTCTCTCCTCACAAAATACTTTCACAGTGAGGCCTGAAGAAACAAGTTAAATTTTTAGCTGTTTTATCAGTGAAACTGATATATGCATTTTCTGAACTAAAGACAGGCATCTTCATTAGTCTTTTGTAGCTGAAGAGGACCCTATAGGGCAGAATGCAGACTACCCGTCGGTTGACACTGATATGAAAAAGAATGTAAAATCAGATTTTTTGATTGATCTTCCAGCGGGTACTTTTTAAACACAGACTTTAGCACTCCTGTATATTTAAGGAATGACATCAGGTATGAACCTGTCCCAGTTTTTACCTCTGCAAAATCTGTAATCCGCTTGGAAGAATATCTTCTCATATCTAACAAGCTGAACTCCCAGCATGAGTCCAGAACAGAAATCTGGGTTTAAATACAACTGTTTCATCATGGTTCTTGAGGGTAGCAAGAGGCAATCAAGACTGGAAAAAGTTATTTAAGTTTCTTAGCTGAAGACACTCCTCACTTATTATATTCCTTAACAGCTTGAACTTTCCATGGTTGCTTTGTCTCTGCTCAAGGTAACTATGGTTTGAGAGTAGTCTCTTCTGACATTTTGCAATTTGGGAGAGAAATCCAGGACAGTATGCACTTCTGCTAGTGTCAAAGAGGAAGCACTGACATGGATATAAATGCAGATAGGAATGGAGGTACTGGAATGAGCTGATAGCATTGCACCCAAAAGACAAAAACAACCATGGATTTTTATCACATGTGTTACAGATAGCATATGCCAAGAAAGTGTTGTCATTGCTAGCCACAGGTCATGTACTGCCAAAGCAATGTGATGGTGAAAGAAAAGCAAAGGCCCATCTGCAGAGCCAGAAGCTAAGACAGAGCACTCAGAGCTTTCTTTGTGGGTAAACTACACACTAAGCATGCTTAGAGACCCAGACAGAATGACATCTGCTGACACTTGCAGTTTCTATTCTGTCTCCTGTGTCATCATAGCGAGGCACCAATCCAGCATTTCCAAGTGAGATTGTTGAATCAAAGTAAAGTGTGGTGTTGCCCTGTGGCCAGCTCTGCTCATCTCTAGAGATTACAGGAAAGGGCAGCCCTACTCCTCCATAATGTTATTGCAAATTATACCAGCATGGGTCTTAGCTTGCTGTTACAAGTGACTTTGAGTTTAATCTTTGTTAATTTCTTCTCTTTAAAGGGTCACCAACAGGCCACACTATTTCATATAATTTTATCGTATTTGGTTTTATCGTTACTGTGTTTAAAGCCTGAAAAAACACGCACTTCTTTGTCTATGTTGTAGTTTTTCTGTCCTTGAATTCCAGTGATCCTTTGTGATATCCAAGCAGTCTTAAGCATTAAGATGAGCTAATATGAAAATCCTACTAACTGCTTCTCAGTGCTCACACAAACCAAAGAGAAGTGAAACACAGATTCAGTGCCTTGATGTCATAAGGCCCTGATTTACCTCCCAATTACCAGTAACAGAAAATTGCAGTTGCTGGATTGAAAAGCCTGTGGACCTTGACAGCATGTGCACAATGCTGTTTATAGACAACAGCCTCATAATAGCTGACCTTGAGGAACTCTGCTGGGTCTGTAGCTTTGATTCTCTCCAATGCTTCCTGTAAACAACAGCAGCTGACAAAACCAATGCAAAAGAGAGGGAGGAGGAAAAGTATAACTTCATTTAAAAAACAAACCCAAAGATGGTCAAAACAATTTAATCTGTTAAATCGTTGTGTAGGCACTACCTACCCCCATCTCCCACAGACTTCAGCCTCTTCTGTGGTGAGCAACACAGAACCTTCTTCTGTTGATATCAACCAAATGAGATGTATTCTCCTCTGACTCAGCAAACTGAACTGTAGCAACTAATCACCATTCAGCTCATGTAAAATAGAGTTTCTTATTTATTTTTGCTACAGATTTCAGGGTTTTCTGAGTGACATTTCTGGCAAATTAGCAGCTAAAACATAGCTTCTGTATATTATCAGCAAAGGAGCTACACTATCAGCAGCTAACCCATTTTCAGAAAGAAAGCCTGAGGCAAGAAAAGACAGCTATTTCTGTGGGGTTTAGATTCCTGCCAGATTCTCTAGGCTTGCTCTTCTTTCAGCTCCTGCCCAGGTCTCTGCCACAGACCTGCCTCCCTAATTCCTAGGTAGCACCTTTATTGCCATATGCCATCTGCCCTGCCATACCTATGGCTCTGATACCTCATAATTCACTGCTCAGCCATAGCCTTGCCCAGGCCAAAACCTTTTTTTTTGCAGCTACAGACAGAATTTGCTCTCTTATTTGATTTTCTCTGGCTGTTGCTTCATCCAAGTACTTGCAACACATTGTTTTATGCTACATTTATTTTCTCACTTAACATTTCTGCTTATCAAGCCTGCATGAGCAGTGCTACTAGCATTGCTAACAAAACAATTCCATGATGGATTTATGTTCATGAACATGAAATGGTATTTTATTGACCAAGGTCAGTCTGAACAGTCTCTATGGGGATCTGTCTTTTCCATTTGGAGCTATGACTACAGGTGCCAAAATTTCCTTCAGCTAGATTTCTTGCATAATGAATGAGTGTGCCAATGCTGTTCCTTTCCATAGGAGATGTCATGGTTTGTAATGTCAGCTGTTAAATACTTAGGGTCAACATTAACCACAATGGGCACAATACAAAAACAAGCCAAAAAAATTCATTCCCAATGCACTTACACTTGTTCTCTTACTAATGATTTTCCAAATCTTGCTGCTGTTAGGGCTGTAGTGTAAGCCAAGTGTGAGAGTGCTTGTAGGGAAATCTGACAGATGATGAAGACTGACTAAGACAACAAGCTGGGAAGGCACTTAACCCCTGTGCTCTGTTTTCACAGAATTAAGGAAATATCTGTCTCCAAGACAGACAAAGCCAGTTTTCTATATGTTCAGCATTTTAAAGGTTTGAATTTCTGATAGTGGCTTGTTTTCTGCTGCACAGTGGAAAAAAAGATAGCCATTATGTCTACCAGTGCCCCCTGAAACTAAATCATAAGCTGATACAAAGAAATGTTCAACATCCTTGTTACATTGTATTTGAAAGGGATTAATTTTTTAATTAAGTAGTTGATCAAGCCATGGAAAAATATCTGCTAAATCATTATGTCTTGTGATCTTCATGTTTGCTAGGATAGTAGGAGTAAAAACATTAGCATATTTATTCCATTTTGCAGTCATAACATTTTTGCTTATTCTAGTAACAGCAGAAGAATTCTAGAAAGGCAGTGACCTGGGAAATTTATAGTTAGCATTTTGTGACCTTTATTTCAACAGATTTCTAAATGAAGATTAAAGAAATAATTAGATACTGGAATTAAATGTTACTTTCCAATGTTCTTGAAACCTAAAATAGCTGCTAAGGAAACAAAGTTGAAGTTTGGGATTACAAGTTATTTAATGGAAGACAATTACTTTCTCCATCAGAAAAATCACCCCCCTGCGGTGCTCTGATCAAGAACTGCTTTCTTCTTCTTTGTTAGCAGCAGTAAGAATATCTTCTTGCTTGGTAAGAGAAGTGGTTCAAATCTCTGTTGTAGTGATTGTCTTTTCATGAGTAGGAGGGTTACAGATCACTAAACTACAGAAATATTCTCCTGCTGCTGCTACTGACTTTCCTGTGGGGCTTGTCTTCAGCTTGGTTACTTGTATGAGACATAGTACTGTCCTGCTGTACAGAAATGTGAGGATAATTTGGGATGATCAGTGATGAAAAAGCCATATGGAGGTGCCCAAGGTTTTGGGATGCAAAGTAGATTCTACTGGAGAAGCTTTCTGTTGGGGTCCCTTTTGCCTTGTATCTCATGCACTTAGTTTCCCCAGAATGCTAAAAGCATGCAAATTACTGCAATCTTGATTTGGCAGCATTTTGCATCTCCTTTTCACCAGTTGACAACAAACTGATAAAAACAAGTTGAAAACTGTTTAACATTCAGAACACTACCACAAGTATGAAGGAACAAACAGCACTGGACTTGAAAGATTCTCAGGAACAAAATTTTTCAATTGACAGTGCTTTACTGTTTGTTGAGAAGTCAAAATTTTTTTTTTTTTTTTTCAAGTTAATTATATGTTCCTAAGCAAAGCTATTTCAGTTAGAACATGGTTTTCAGGAGTAATATTCTCAACAGTTTCCCTCCATGTCTTGTGCTACTTTTATAGTAGCATTAAATATCTCCTGTTGAAGCCCATAATACTTCAGCAGCTGCTCACTTTGAAATGAAAAAAATCCCTACTGACTTGGGATGGCATAAACATGTTTAAAATTTTTTTATTTATAAAAAAGACTAGAAGACCTCTGTTTGCCTCATTCTTCTCAAGCAGTGCTAGCCAAAAATATTTCAATGCAATGCTTTTCCATTAGAGAGCACTGTTCCAAGGAAATTACACCATTTAGTGGAATTGCGTTCATTATGTCCAACTCATAGGAGAAAACAGCCACCATCACAATACACACACAGAGCACATTCCAGACAACAGCTGGCTTCAAACTGTGTGGCCACCTGATAGTTGTAAAAAACTGGGCCAGATCCTGCATCTGGAAAAAGCATTATTACATGTGACAGCCTGCATGGTAGGTGATTATCTGCCTGGGAACAAAAGTGTCCAGGTGAAGTTCATAGTATTCTGCTCAAGAAAGAAAGAAAGAAAGAGGAAGGCAAGAGGAGCCCTCAATAAAACTCACAAAATGATATGACTGACTTGTTTTACAAAGTCAGGTGGGGGAAAATTCAAGCCCACATTCAGACACCCATATTTGGACACATAAAATTTAAATGCTCAGGTATGAGATAAATGTATATGTTTTCATTGAAGTCAGCTGATCTAATTCTCCATACTTTTGCACCCATAGAGGTGCCTGTTGACACCTGAGATGCTCTAGGATATTCAATACATCCACGGGTACGATAAGTTTGATATAGGACCTACAGAACACCTGCACCCTGTTGGAACAACAGCTTGAGGCCGTGCATTTTTGTTGAGCATTGCCATCAATAGTTTTAGTCAGTACAGGCAATGGAATTCTCAGAATTTGGCATTTAATCAAACATATGTAGCTGCTCCAAGATAAGCTGAACAACTCTGTAGAGTCGTGGTTCATTGGTTTGTTTTTTAAAGAATGAAATTACAGTGACAAAGTGAGCCAATACTTTACAAAAATACTGTGTAGATGGTCAATACCTGAGCCTCCCTGTGGGACCTAGGTGAGACCAGAGCTTTGCTGGTTCTTCCTACCAGCCTGCTTGGGCAACAAAGGATTGTGTAAAATCATTGTCTGTACCACACAGGTTTGACAGAACAACACTGTAACTTCACTCCAATCAAGGCAGGCAGATTCTATCTATCAGATCTGTCAGTAAAATATTGATGTTGTTTTCAGGACTTCCAGATGTGCAGTGGGAAGGAGCATCATCATGAAATCATCTTCAGTACCAAAGACAAGATGTTTTGCTTGCATGGTCATATTTTTCCAAGGCCATTTAAAGTAGCATTGAGATGACTGACCTGCAAAGACATTTGTGGACTAGGAAGAAAATAAAGCCAAAACCTGACTGAAGTACTAGCATAGAGTTTTACAGGAATGTGAAATTGCTGTGGTTTCCATGGATGCATGGAAAAGGTTTCCATGTTTATACAGTAAATTGAAGTACAGTCCAAGAAGCATGTGGAAAAAACCCTTTACTGTGCCTTTATGAATTATCAATTTTAACCTGGCCAGAAAGTGACTCAGTGGAGAATGGGGACCACGAGAACATGTGCTTCACTGGGTAGAAAGGGAATAAGAAGAACAGTGTGCAGTAATGACATTGATTACTGGCCTCCCCATCCTACTGGTATTTCCTCCTCCACCAGCATATTTCTCAGGCCTATTCATCAGTGTAAGACAATATTAGCAATCCTTGTCCCTAATTTTAAGCAAGCTATATTTGGAAAGTATCACTTTCCAAGAAAGATATTACAAGTCAGTAAGTATCATTATGATCTGACCAAAATTTAGACATATTTAAAAACTTTGGTCTGAAAATACAAGCTGCTAAGGAAAAACAATCCTGTTTTGAAATTAAAGCATGCTTCTCTCTTTAGAAGGGAGAAATCCAATGAGGAGATAACTCTCCAGTATTATCTAAATAGGGGTGTACAAGAGCCAGTGGAGATCACTTTAAAATGTTATAAAAACAACTTTAGGAGGACTGTGAAAGAGCAGGATAAGCCAGAAAAATATAGGAAAACAATTTCTAGGCAACACAGCCTTACAGTTTACTACAGCAAATAATGTTTGTGAAAAGAACAGAAGCTCTCTTGGACATACACTGGCTCCAAGAAAGACACTTCTGTCGTAACACAGAAAGTCTTGCAGATCACAAATACATTTTGGCCATAGGTGCTAAATGGCTCCAAAATAAAGGGGAAAGCATCACAAACATTAGGAAATGGACTGACATGGTGAAAATTACTTTCTATGTTCTTCAGACTTGTATTGTTCTGAAATGAATGGAGTTCCTATTTTGGTGGCACATTTACTTAGGAAGAAAGCAAAATAACTGCTTTAACTGAACACTGAAATCTGACAGTATGAAGTAGAATGTTAATTTTCAAATAGGAAGGTGCTGCAGCATAAAACATCTCTTGAACCTCTATTTGGAATTAAAAGTCTCTTAGCTCTATGTCTTCAAGTCCAGTCCACATGTAATACAAATGGAAGAGCTTTAGCTTCCCAAGAGGAACTGTCTGACATAATTGTAATTCAGCATGTGTCTACTGCCAACATCTGAGGCAATGCCAGACATAGTCACCTTAATGGAATGGCAAAAAACAACCAGGAGTGCAGCTTTCTGATTTGGGGGAAGTCTAGCAATGGTGGAAACAGCAACGAATTAAATTCTAAACACTAAAGACCATCCCTTTTCTGTACATGTTACATCAGACTGTCCCTGATAGTATGTCTTCTTTCCCATGAAAATAACTCTCTTCTCTTTTCCTCAGCAGAATTCTGCTCCCATCTGCACAGAGCAGTCTAAACCCAGATATGATGCTTGGACAGTTTGTACCCTTGTGAGATCTGCTGCATTTTATACAAATTAAGCATTGTCCTTGCTACTCTGGAACAGGATGAACCTCTTTTCCTGTCTTGTTTCCTTTGTAGAGAAAGCACTAAGCATGTAATTGTCATCTCTAAGAAAGATAAATGGTTTAAGCAATGAATTTCTGCAAAATGTAGCAAAGCCTGAAGAAAATTAAATCTCTAATAATTCATGCAAGCTCGGTATAAAACAAGCAAACTAAACTAACAAGAACAAGAAGACCCAACAAGAAGACCTAACAAGAACACACACACACACACAGAGTCAAATTCCTGCAATAAAAAGACAACGGTCTTGTTTGGCTTGTTTGGATAACCCAATGGCTCCCTCTGCAGGGTGACACATCTCACCTGGATATAGAATGGTCTCGCTGTGTAACTGATGTATATCTCAAGCTGTTTCCAATGGAAGCTGACATATTCTCAGGATCAGTGAGTCCCCTGTGTTCAGATACAAACTGTGTGTTTTGTGCAGAATAAATGTATGATATATTAGGTATAAAGTACGTGTTGTCCCACTTGAACATCATTCTCTCAAAAAATTTTTGTATGTACCAGTTCAGCTCCCTTTCCCACATCTAAACCCATGATGACCTCACAAACCTCTTTGCAATAAGGCAGAGGTCTCAAATATATTATGCTTCCCTCTTTAATTAGCAGAGTCCACACATCTGAGCCTTTCTGTTAGAAAAGAACACAGTTTTGATGAAAGAATATTAAAGCTAGTTAAAAAAGAATACCCAGAAAAAATAAGAATATGGAAAGGACATCACTCAGAAAAACAACAGTGCTTTGTTAGTCTGAAAATTCTATTTCTGATAAAAATAAATGTCTAGATAAAGAAAGGAAGGTATGGTTATCAAATTTTCTGATATTTGACTTCTTCAACATAATTTCTGTTTCTGTTCATTATCTTTCAGAGAAAGACATGATCATTTATGTGCCTCTTTATAGTGTGTCAAGGACTAGTTGTTAGGAGTTCAAAAGCTCAGGCTTGGAACGTACTGTTCCTGGAAAACATCCTGCCCACTTTAGGTAGCAACGTGTCCTTTTCTAATCACTAATTTCTCATTCACCTTGGAAACTGGCAGCACATGGTCTACCAAATCTCTTTTAAAAGCCAAGTGTCTTACAATACTCTGATCTGGGTGTATAAAATGGAGTTAGAGAAAACTCAAAATAAATATGATTATTATTCTATCACACCTTGTTACAGCAGTAGGTACCAGTAAGAGATTTCAAAACAGTTGCCAAAGCAAATGCTCCCCACTGTCATTATATTTTGAAGTAATTCTCTGGAAACCAGACATGCAATTAACTTTAATAGAAATAGCTCCAGGGCAGGAGACAGACTGCCATATCCTAAGCTTTTACTTAAAACTTTAAATACATCTAAAATTCATGAGTTGAACTATTTCGTGTAGCCATAAATAGATACCTTACTTGAACTATTTATTTACTGAGCATCTCTAGATGCTTTTATATACTCTTAAACATGCTAAGTATTTACTAGTCATATGGCTACCATCATCTCCTCACACTAGAAGAAAAAGCAGGCATTGTTCTAGTGGTTTTGAAAAGAAAATAATGTCTTCCCACACTTTTTCCCCCCTCTCCTGTGCTACTAGCCCCTCATTTATGAGCTTTTAGGCAACTGAGAAAGTGAAAATAATACATAGTTCTGTGGTGTAAAGTTTCACTGATTTCTAATGAGTTCAAATAAACACTTATTTTATATCTCTGTAAAGCCAGAAGTCATGATTAATAGGAGCCATAATGTGACATTGAGGTGTACACTGGTACTGTGTGGTATATATAGGTGCTGTACTAACACCCAAAAGATCTACCCAAAAGATATTTTAAGCTCAGTGCTGAAAAGGTTCCAAAGTGGACAAAAATCCTCTTCTGTATTTTACCTCTAGGAGGATAATTAGAATTCATGTTCAAGAGCTCCTAAGTATACACTCTTCTTAGACCCAACCAGCAGACACATTACTGAAAGGATGCTAAAATAAATGCATATTTGGCATAAGGAAAGAAAACCCTGCTCAGTTGTGTAAGGGCCTCTTACTGAAGGCTTCAGTAGAAAAGGCTTGTAGAAAAGAGTAATTGCAGATGGATTCTGCACTGACACTGTCCTACATATCAGTCATGGCCCATCCAATGTATTCAATACTCAACTCACACCAGCACAACAAACAAAATGAAAGGCACAGTGTTTTGGGGGCATATTGTAAGTCAGTTAGATAAACTGTGAAGACAATGGGATACATGAAGAGTATTTTCTCATTACTTCCTCAGATCACAGAATCACTAGGTAGGAAGAGACCTTCAAGATCATCAAGTCCAACCCAGCCCTAATATCTCAAACTAAACCATGGCACTAAGTGCCACATGCAGTCTTTTTTTAAACACATGCAGGGATAGTAACCCCACCACCTCCCTAGGCAGACCATTCCAGTGCTTTATCAGTCTTTCTGTTAAAACCTTTTTCCTAATATCCAACCCATATTTCCCTTGGTGCAGCTTGAGGCTGTGGCCCCTCATTCTGTCAGCTGCTGCCTGGAGAAAGAGACCAAACCCCAGCTGGCTACAAACACCTTTCAGGGAGTTGTAGAGAGTGAAAAGGTCACCCTGAGTCTCCTTTTCTCCAGGCTAAACCACCCCAGCTCCCTCAGTTGTTCCTCACAGGGTTTGTGTTCCAAGCCCCTCACCAGCCTCTTTGCCTCCTTTGGATGCCCTCAAGCATCCCAAAGTCCTTCCTGAAACGAGGGCCCAGAGCTGGACACAGCACTCGAGGTGTGGCCTCACCAGTGCCCAGTACAGGGGAACAATGACCTCCCTGCTCCTGCTGGACACACCATTCCTGATCCAGGCCAGGATGGCATTGGCCTTCTTGGCCACCAGGGCACACTGCTGGCTCCTGTTCAGCTGCTGTCACCAGTGCCCCCAGGTCCTTTTCCTCCTGGGCACTGTCCAGCAACACCGTTCCCAGCCTGTAATGTTACAGGGGGTTTTGTAGCCAAAGTGCAGAACTTGGCACTTAAACTTCATCTTACTGGACTCTGCCCTTCCATCCAATGATTCCAGGTCTCTCTGCAGAGCCTTCCTACCTTCCAACACATCAACACACACTCCCAGCTTAGTGTTGTCTGCAAATTTGCTACTGAAAGACTCAATAACCTCATCCATGTTGTCCACCACAGAAACAAATTCCTGTTTTAGTTACACCTGGAAGCTCATTAATATAACAAATTTCAGTTAATACAGATAAATAAGAGGGTGGCAGAAAGCCTATTAAATAAGGTTTGATAATTCTATGCTATATCCTGGCCTCAGTCACAATCATTTATCTATGAAAATAGAGTGGTAAAAACCAACATGGCTAATCTATACACATATACTTTATTCCCCCACAAGGCAGACCTCAGGCTCTTTTGAGAAGTAACAGATGGAATTTTACCTTCCCTTGGAGAAAGTTTCAGCAAGGCTAAAAATTGATTTAGATGCAATTTAATATGCTGCTCCAGCACCATGCCTACACAATCTATATAACCAGCCTATCTGGCTGGATTCTCCAGAATGTGCAAAGACATAAGGTCCTCAAATTATCACTATGACAGGCCAGATTTCCTATTAGCTACAGATATCTATTTCTTATAATTTTTCAAAGACAGAAATAAATGCAATATAAACAAAATAAAATAGATATGAAACAGTGAATCTTCCTGTGTGCAGAGAAAATGTCTAAGGAAAACAATTTTTTTAGGAGGCCAGGCTCATTCTTCCATCAGCAGGCACCGGGCTGAGCAAGCCACAAGAGGGCGCACAAACACTGTTGGAAAATGGAAGGAAACGAGGAAAAAGGTCCAGGGCCAGGCAGTGCTTCGTGCTAAGTCTGTTGGTAATAATGTGCCTTCTCATTTGTACTAAAAATCAATTTAATTTCCTCTTGTGTTGCAAGTTTTCCTTCAATACTAATCTGGTCTGGCAGAGCAAGAAAAGAGCATTCTTTATGTCTGAGCTGGAGAAATGGAATGCAGAGCCAGGTCAGAGCAGCAGGCAAGGCAGCCTCGGGCACCAGGCAAGTGGAACTCGGAGGCTGCAGGGCTTGCCTGCGGCAGAAGAAAATGGAGATCAGCTGGGCGCTTCTCCCTCCTGATGTTCATCCTGCTTTTGCTGCCACCGAGGGAGGGATGGGGGCATGCACAAGCACCAGGCTAACCCCAAAGGGCACCTACTGCCAACCCTAAGTAGCAGCAGGAACAGGCATTCCCATCCTCTGGGACAGTTCCAGCCTCACCCCCCTCCTTTTTTCCTTCATGAGAAATGACAACGCTCCTTAACTGTGGTGACACAGACTGACAAAATAAATACCTGACTGCAGATGTTTTCAAACTGAGATGTCTGCATGTGCATCAAATATGAGTTTGTGAAATCATCCACCATCATAGCCAGATTTTTCTAATCTCTTACCTCTGGATATTAGACAGTCAAGTTCTGTTCTTGAGCTGAAGGTTGTTTATATAAGCCAAGGATAAATGCATTCTCAAAAGCTGCTCTTTCTGGGTGGTTTAGCACAGTATAGTGGTTGCATATCCATTTCACTTAGCTGATGCAGTACTCTAGCAGGAAACAGCAGCAGGAGACCAATGTTA
Organism: Aegithalos caudatus; assembly: GCA_013389925.1. Lineage (NCBI taxonomy): Eukaryota > Metazoa > Chordata > Aves > Passeriformes > Aegithalidae > Aegithalos > Aegithalos caudatus. Next base: position 40,131 of record WEIU01019049.1, on the reverse strand, counting down.
TGCAGGGCACAAGCAAAAAGGGTATGCTTGTGAATACTGATCAGACTGATGTAATCATTGTGATTTTTAAAAAAATCTTAATAGTATAAGGCCCAACTCTTCTGCATGAAGTTAGATACATTCAAGAACAAATCTACTTTCTTCTGGGAGCTGAAAAAGGAGGAAGGTCACATGGCTGTGGAGCATGGCTGTTGCCATCCTGCAGTTTCTTGCCTCCATGGGATCCAGCACAGCAGCAGAAGCCCCAGCACTGGTAAGTCCATGGGCACCACTTCAGGATTCATGACTGCCTCAAAACACAGGGTGAGAGGGGATCCCTCCCCCAGCATGGAGATGCTGAAATGCCTCCCAACAGCCTTGACACACCAGGTGCTGGGAGGCAACAAGTAAATTGAGGCTTCTGCATTTGCAGATTAAAAATACTATTTTAGATAAATTATATGTATTTTTCTATTAATGCAAAAAATCCTTAGGAGAAATTAATTGGCTCTGAGATTATCATGGTACTCACCACACCCATAATTTCCCTTTGCATGACAGGATCATGAATGTTCTCACCAACTAGTTTATTACAAATCTTCATTAATTATATACCCTGCTCATTCCTTCTTATCCTTCTGTCCTTCCCACTTTCTCCTTCTCCAATTTCTTAGTTTGTACTTATGTTACTCAATGAAAAACTAATTGTTCAAATGCTAATTCTAATCATCATCCATTGCCTCTAATGGAAGAGAAAGGTCCAGCATCAGTCTTTCCATCTACACTGTAATAAATTTTCAGGTTGCGACAACACCAGAATAGACCAAAGATGGAATTTCAATCTTTAAAAAACATGACAAAACTGTGAATAACCTGATGCTACTCAAAGACTGACAGTTACAACACTTAAATTCTGTAGCAGGGTGTGTGAATTTTGAAACAGTGCTGCAGTAAGTGCAGAAAATAGTCATATATAAAAGATGAGCAAATAGGACTGCAGCACACTAACTTCACAGAGCCATACTCACAAAGCCAACAACAAGCTACAAGAAAAAGTTACCACCAACAGTTCAAAAAACTTAGTTTATGTTGTTAATTCAGTCTACAGCTCCAGGAACACTGACACTCAAAAGGCACTGCAAGGGCATCACAGTAGGGTGCCCATATTGCTGGCTCCACAGTTTTTAATTTCTTAATGAAGAATTCTTCATTTCATGAAAGGAAAGGAAATTTCACAATTTCAATGAGTATCATTTTACAAAGTTTCAGTCATTCCATTCAATTCTATTCTTTTCACTTCATTTCAGAATTTCACTTTTTTCAAACTAACCTTTTAGCAAGTTTGGGGCTGTAGCTGAGCTGCCCATCCCCATTTATGGCCCTAATCTGCAAGGTGTGAAGGCAACAATGTTGGTTCCCTACCATAATCCTCTTGGCAAGCATTTTGCAGCCCCAGTGTCCCTGGAGCTCTAGGCTCATTTCCTCTCTTAACCTCAGCCCCAGGCTTAATGGCATCTTATCACTGGGGCTGAGTTTCTGATCACCATGGGAGATCCAGATTAGAAAGATAAAGGAGCACCAAAATTGGTGCCCTGCCAGGATTTCCTTGGCATGCCTTTTCCTGCCCCAGTTTTCCTGGAGCTGTACACTCTTACAGCTCTCTGAACCTTAACCCAAACCCTAATGGCAACTTGTCATTGCTGCTGTGATACCCATCACCATGGCTGGCCCAGATTCCAAAACTGTAGAGTGAGCTCAACACCCTGCCGTGATGAAATTTCTTCATTTCATAAAAGGAAATGAAATCTTGCAATTTCAGTGAGTATCACTTCATGAAGTTTTGGTTCATTTCATTGTACTTAATTCCATTCCATTTCAAAAATTTAACTTCTCCAAAGAATTTTCATTTTTTTCAATTTCACTTCACTTCCTTATATTTCCTTTCTTTGTCTTTTCACTTCACTTCATTTGTTGATTTCTTGTTTCATTTCCTTTTATGAAAGGAAATGAAATCTCACAATTTCAATGAAAATCACTTCATGAAGTTTCAGCTCATTTCACTGCACTTCAAACAGAGTACCTAAGGTAAGAAATTTACCACAACTTCTAGTGTTTAGTTTTGATATATTGTTACATGATTGTCAGTGTGGTAAATATGTGGTACATAAACTAATTAAGAATCACATACTGTAATTGTTAATTACTCAAATTTTACCTTCATAAATTTCAACAGTGGGTAGCTTCTCTTTACAAACTCTACTTGATCTTCAGAAAGGTCAGCTGAAACACTGAAATACTACAGTTTTCTTAGGTTCTAGTACTTCCCTTCAAGCTGTATCCAACAAGCTACAATATCAGATCATGTCCTAGTTGGTGGGGAAAAAGTATTTCACTGAGAAAGAAATTATATAAATAAGATCCATTTAATTATTCACTGAAGGCTCAATATACAGAAAACATTAAAATACCAAAAGTTCTGAATGGCAGTCATAAAATATTCTTTAAGAAAATTCAGAGTAATGACATCCATCAACCATTTTAGCAGAGATTTCCATACTGTGACCAAAAGTGAACTACTTGGAGAGCTTCAGAGGCTGAACCCCTTCAGTATTTCACATCTTAAGAACGTGGTTTCCTTTGGCAGCCCACAGACACTGCCACTGAAACCCGCCTGCAGCCTCAACAGTCTAGTGGCTGAAATCCATCTCATTCTCATGTCAACTCATCCCTGCAATGGCTTTACTTGGATGACATTTACTTTCGTCTCATTGTATTTACTGCTGTCATCTATTTGCTCAGCGTCATCACTGGTGATAATAAAAATGACAGAGGAAGAGCTGAAAGTCACTTTCTTCTTTGGCCTGTTCCCTGCTTTCTGAGACATAACTATGGGTCGTATTGGTTTGTCACTCCCTGTTGCTGGTGTCTCTTTCATTGTCCTCTGGAATCTCATCAGGCGAAAGCACAGGAGTTGCAGAAGGCAGCGTCGAAACTGCAGGAGAAAATAAACAGAATGATGTTCAGCTTCCTAAGCATTCACTATTACCTACAAGCAAGGGAAGGGCACAGTACAGTAAATGACTCAAAATAAGAGACTTCTGCATATCTTCTGAGTTAGTTTCAGTAATAAAACATGGTACCTTTGTAATGGGTACTTTTTTTCTCTACATCTGAATAGGATCACCAAGCCAACAGGGCACTGAAATGCAACTGAATAATTTACCACCTACAAGATTGGCAAAAGACAAGAGGACTACGTTCCAAAGTGTGCTATGAGTTTTGTTTCCGTATTCAAAAATAACACATTAGATCCAGCAAGGAAAGAATATTCTCACAAACACTTCACAGGAGGATATAGAGGGAAGGAGCAAGGCAAGAAAGGGGATACAAAGGGATGTTTTCTTCCTTTTAAGTAACTCCAGGGTCTGGAATTTTAACAAAAGCATTTAATATCACAGATGTAAAATGAAATTTCAATGGTAAGTAACACAGAAGTAAATGTTCCCACTGAATATGGATGGAACAGAAGTCTTTTGGCTAACTAGCAGCTACCTGTGACACAGGAGGTCTGTTCTACTGTGTGACTAAATAATGTGAGGTATTCAGTGAAAGTTCACACCAGCACATAGCATAGAAAATTGAGCATTGGCACTGTATTAATTCTGTAATTATCGTCTTCCCTTCAACAAAACAAAGATCCAGGTATGAGGGTTAAAGGATACATTCATTCAGTAGTTCTATGTCTGCACACATTTAAAGCTAAAACATGATCCTTTGGGGAAGAACTCTGGTTCTACAAGAAATAAGAGGGCAACTTCCCCTTTGTTTAATAATCTGTAACAAGACTTGCCTGGAATGTATGAAGAAGACTTCAATCAACCAACCAAAATATTAAAAAACCCCAAAACAAAAACAACAAAAACCCCAAACACAAAAAACATCCATGAGCAAGTGGGAAATAATGCACCTTTTCTCTGAAAAGGGGGTAAGACTTTTTTTTTAACAGCCTTCCTCTTAGCTGTGTTAAGGATTACTTTGCATTATCCTGTATTATATGGCCACTGCCTCCATTTTCCCAGATATCATACAAGAAGCAATCTGACATGCCAGATTGGGACGAGGTTTTGCTGTGGAAAATTAATCCTACCCTCACACAGGGAAGGCAATAGGTCTGTCCTGTTGTGAAAGGAACCTAGCTAATTACAAGATCTCATAGAAGGATAATCTCAGAGAAAGAATGGTCATGTGGAAGCCTTGACAACTTCAGAGGCAATGGTTAGAGCGGCAAAGAAGTTAGGAAGTACAAGCATGTTAGAAACAGGTCAAATAAAGAAAGAATATTAAAGAGAACTTGTTTTAAGATTCCTTCTGAGATTAAAAGAATTTTAAAAAAATACTATCATTTTGGTACTAATCTAGAATTAGAGGCAAGAGAAAAATACTTCACAATGCATCTCCAATAACCATCTTCAGATGACTGATACTTATCCTGGCTGTGTCTTTACTGGCATTATACCTGGTACAAGTTTGATTTGCTGTTGGGTGTCAGAACCCACAAAATGTTTTTCAGATAAGATACTCAACTAGGTACAGAGTCAGTGCCAGTGTATTTAAAAAGTCAGTCTGTTGAAAAAGCCTTTTTGAACGTGACTGTTGTTAGCTTCCCACATCCAGGATAACTCTGATATTGTGCAGCTGTGTAGCTGTGGATCAGCCTGCTGTGAAATGAGCTCTGGGGGAAGAACTGCAAGATGCCACATTGGAGGCCTTCTGCTTTTACTCATGAAAAAATGTAAGCTCCCCATTGCCTTGGTCCTGACCTGAGCTGCACTACACGCTGCTGCCCAGCAACTGCAAGCCAGTGTAGGAAATCACAGAAAATTCCATCTCTATAATCGGTTTAAAGGTAAGGAAAACCCAGCAAAACCCCCCTAGCAATCATTCATGGTTTTTACCCTTTGTCAAGGGATTCTATTAAACACCAGATATCTTTATACAGTTGTGGTTTCAGAAGTTTACCATTTGCATGTTACACTTCCAGTTTCAGTCCTTGTGTTGCTATGACATAGAAGTCAGAGGCAAGGGGTTTTTTATTCCTAAAAAAACAGACATTGATTATTCTAAACTTCCTCTAATGGAGTTCTACTGTGGTAAGGGAGTGATTCAGATGAGTCTTCAAGCAGCAATCCATTTCACAGGTAAACTGTCAAAACTAGTCATTTAAACTCTGACACTCTTTCCCACCCCTTTCATGTGACTTAAATGTTTGAATTCACATCTAAGCAAATTAAATTTCTAATCTGGTGGCATTTAAGCACCATCAGGGATTTTATTTCTTCTAGATTGTTATCATTTAGCCTAGCTGTTGACATATTTACAAAAATTTTCAGGTTAAAGTATATCAGACCTATATTCCACAACTGTGATACTAATAATTCAAACAAGAAAACCTTTAATGTACCCACCTTTCTACTCATGAAGATATAGATAACTGGATTATATGCAGTGCTTGACTTGGCAAAGAAAGATGGGATGATAGCTACTGTTGGAGTTACAAGGTTGCTATAGCCATATGTTATCAAGAGAGAGACCACTGCATAGGGCATCCAACAAATAAGGAACGTGGAGATCATCAAGAAACACATTTTAGCCACCTTCTTTTCATATCTTAGAAGTTTGATAACTTGAACTGTCTGGAAATCTTCTACACAGCGAAGCTGCAGAGAAAAAATAGTAAAATAAAATAGCTTTATATTTTACTTGAATAGTTCTACATTGATTTATAAGTAACTGACTCACTCTTTTAGTTTAAGGCACAGACACCATACACCTTATCTTTTAAACCATAATTCTTTCAGAATTTTACATCATGTTTCTCAAACTTTTATTCTCTATATTAAGTCTAAAAATACAAGCTGACAAAAAATAAAATAGCCAATCTACTAGAAAACAACAAATCCAGAGATTTTACAAAGCAGTTATAAGTATTTTAGAAAATAACTAGCCCTCAGCTATTGCATAAGCAAGTTCAGTTTGCATTAGTGGTCCTTTGTCTGGATAGTTAGACGGTCCTGTAGATTTGTGAGAAAAATCTTTAGAGAAAAGACAATTCATAAATAGATTTCTCTGTACTGCTTTGTCACATAGTTTGTTGCCCTAAAATTACAAAAATCTCTAAAGCAGAATACTAGGCAGCAGGTTCCTATGTTATCTGAGTCATAAAATAAGGAAAAGATAGGACATCCACATGAACATAGTCCACAAATTATCCATTGTGCCAATACTATTGACCATAAACTTGAGTGTGTCCAGAGTAACTACCCACACAATATGAATCATTAACACTCTCATCCTAAGGATTTGGATTGAGTTTTCAGGTGAGGATGTGATATAGATTAGTAAGCATAAGCAGTTCCCTACATCCCCCCAGTAAAACCACAAAACAAATAGACTTCAGTAGCTCTAGGCTGGTTCTCTCCCAATCCTAAAACCTATCTAGTGGTACCTGACACAGTTGAAAATCAAACATCCAAAAGTTTAAAAGGAAAGTGAGAGTGCAAATTTAGCTTGGATCCAACCTTAATATACAGCTTCAATGTTTTTCACTGATAATATTACATTAAGGGAAGTCTTATTTGAACTAACTTACCATTCTTACTGCATGCAGAATATGGCCATAGCAATAGGCCATGATCCCAACAGGTGCTACTAGACAGCCAAGGAAAAAAAGGATCACAAAGGAGGTATCATTGGGGTCCTTTGATTTCCAGTCCACTGAGCAACCTAGTCCATGAATTTCCAGTGTGTATCTGTTCCAGCCCAAAAGAGGTGCTCCAGTCCAGGCCAGTGAGTACAGCCAGATGTACGTGATAGCCCGCCAAGACCAAGAGAAGTCAATCACTTTGGCATGGACCACCCGAATGTAGCGTTCATACGCAAGCACAGTGAGAGTCATAATGGAAACAATTCCTGGAAAAAAATACAGAAAATCAATGAAATTATTTGCAAATACCGTAGCCTGGACTGAACTCCTCTTGATAAATGTTTCCTTTGCTAGCAGGTTAACTCAAAATGACCTGGCTCATATTATGAATCTAACACCAATAAGATTGTTTGTGCATTACTCACTAACAACACTAAGCCAAACAGAATCACCAACTTCAATCTACTCAGAGTAGGATGCTGACATCTGATCCATGATGTACAGTGGCTGAGAAGTGGGACAGGGGAAAAAGGGACCAAGCCAATACTTCTCCCTAAACATTACTTCATTAAGTGAGGTATCATGGTCCAAGGTTTGGAGTTTTTTTCTACTGGCAATTGCTGTAACGTTTGTTGTTGTTACACATACATTCCTTTGGGGTTTGTGATTTCCTTTGGCTGTTGTTTTTTAGGGTTTTTAAAAGAAAATGCTATCGTATAAAACTGAGATAATCAACAATAAAAAAATCTCTTTGAAACTTAGTGAATTGAGACTGAAATTAAAGGAAGCCTTCAGCAACTGAAAGCAGAGATGTGCACCTTTAATGTGAACGAAATGACTGAATAATTCCAACTTATTTCAAGATATCATGGAAGTCTTTGCATTCCAAGAAAAAAACAGGAAGGCAAAGCATTACATTGCTGAAGGTGTCCCATCTGAAAGATATTCTGTTATTTAAAGTGTCCTTTCCTATCTTGCTGCTTTCATAAAAACATCAGTCCTTGTTTATTTATGCACTCTATTCCTTTTCTTCCCACCTCAAACCCAGTACACAATTATTAACATGTTATGACAGAAATCAAACATTATCTTCAGCTCTTGGTATTACCCTACCCAGACACTTTTATAATTTCATGAAGCCAAGGCATTTCTGTCTTGATTAGAATATAAGCATTTCTATTTCAATAGTCTGTAACAGTCGATGATCAAAAACCAAATTGCTCATCAGGCAACTGCTAGACACCTGAAAAGTGTTATGATTCAGTCATCAATTCAGGCTCTTAAACAGAAAAAGGGTGTATTTCACAGCATTCTGTGAGATAATACAGATAAATCTGTATAGGTTTTATCTAATACAAAGCACAAGTAGTTTTTCATGCATATGCACAGCACTTAATTTCTCCAAGTCCATTCATATGTGCCATAAGGTGCATGTATACAGCTCTAAGAAGGTTAACTGCAGATTTCACTATCAAAGAGAGAACAACCATTTTATACTCAGTAGGAACCTGCTTTCATTTTGAAAAAAAGGATAAACATTTATTGAAGATAAATTAACAACAGCACAGAAAGACCAGAAACATGGATTTTAGAAAGACAACTAAGAGTAACAAAATCTAGAGCAACACATAGCCTCTCTGTAAAGGTGTTCAACAGCAAAAGCAGTTTATTATTAACCAAGTATGTCAGAGTAGGATATCCTTTAGGATTCCAAGAAAGGTACTTTATGCTGCAGTTATTAAAGTCACCTTTTTATAAGAGATGAGCATACAAAACTTTCCTGAATAAGAGAATAAAGTAACATTTCACATTTAGTTTTGTGGGGTTTTTTTCTTTGTACAGATCATTGCTGTAGAATTTCACTTTTATAGTTTGAAATCAGACTAGCAAATGTGGGCCAGAAGGCTCCCAAAGACTTAAGGTTGGGTTCGCTTGTGGGTTTTTTGTTGTTGGTTTGTTTTGGTTTGGTGGGGTTTTTTTTTGGGGGGGGGGGAGATTAATGAAGTTGAGAAGTATTTCTTCACATGCATTTTTGTGACCTAACATGCTGAAAACACATGGAACAATGTGGATCTAAGCAAAATATTAGCAGGCAGTAGAAAATCACTACAGGATTTTATAGGTACTATTCTACACTTACACTGACTCAGGTAAGTGCATTATTCAAGCAAATGCAGTCTTCTTCCTGAACAGAAGGTAAGGCAACAAGTTCCCTTCCATTTCTCTTACTCAAAGATTAGGAATTACAAAAGTTTACCTGACAATTATGATAGTCATCCACAGACATATTTATGGAGGAAAATCACATCACTCAACTAAAGGCTCAGGTTTTTTTATGGTGCACTGCAGCTTTGTCTGATCAGTGAAGAGAAAGAGCAGCTCCTCAGGATGATGAGTCAGAATACCTAAATTAACCTTTTGCTCCTTACCACCTTCCTTCACTGAATGGTATTCAGTGATGAATGTCTTCTCTGTGAGGTCTTAATACTTCCCTATCTCTCTTGTGAGTGCTAAATTCTAGCCATGACAAAGTAACCAAAAACATGCACGCTTGGCTGAAAGTACAGGTGTTCACAAGCAATAATTTACTGAGTCCTTGACATTCTCAAGGAAGTCATAGGATGCTCAATATCTCTAAAAATCAGTATGTGCACATAGGTATTTGAACAATGTTCTTTCAATCCCCTTTCAGTCTGAAAGCACTGCTCTTGAAAGACACTTGAATTTTCCTCCCTGAACTGTAAATGGGACCTTGGACAGCCTGTTGAACAGCATGCATCAAAATGAAAATCACTCCTCTGTTGGCATTCTAGGAGTGTCTGGCAGCATACAGACATGAGGCAGGAAATGCAGGTCACAGCATAAGATATATATGATTTATGCATGTGTATGGCTCCATTTTCTGTGTTTCATTCAGTTTCTGTAGTCTAGCGCAGAGGAAAGCACTGAATTTTGCTTCCCTCCCTGCCCCCACTCCTCTACAGGAGCTTTTCTGGAAATTATTAAATTTCATCCTGAGTTGCATATTTTAATATGATAAAATGTGTGCTGATTAAAAAAACCAAATCTGTTACAGAAAGCCATCATGATTATTGTTTGGCTATTAGCCCTCCCCCCTCCCTCCCCTTAGCAAAAATACACATTTCAAACCAATTTCTACCTTTCATCTGAAACATATTTTTTTATGCTTCTTGAGGTACTGGAGATCTACATATTTTGATTCAAGGATAAGACCCAAGATTCTGAGGGTTGATTTAATCCACCAGCTATTCACTCTTTCTAACTCTTTCAGAAAGACTTTACTGCCTAGTGTTTACAGAAATTGTATGTCTGATATACAGATTTTCCTCTCAGACAATACCCCTATCTGTAAGTGCTGATTATAAACACTCTGTGTTTAGGAACTGCTGCTAGTTTTAGCTCTGATTTAAGCCTGGGCAATTACCCTAGCACAGATGGGGTCATTTCCATTGAAGTTGAAGATAAATGTAGCAAAACTGAAGTGTCTTCTTGTTTAACCCATTAGTTTGCAATTTCTATGTTGCAACTCCTCCAGCAGCCAGCTACACAGAATCAGGGAGCAGTGACAAGCTACTTCTTGTTATTTGGATGTTTATAAAGAAAATTCTCATTTTTGCCAATCTGTATTATTTTCATACTGAAATACTGCCTTTAGTGTAGATTTGATTATGTACCATATATGATAATTATCTCTTCCCTATTCTGGGCTTTTCCAGGAGTCAGCTCTGGATACATCATTAAATACTTCAATCTGCATAGTGTAGGTCATCACAGAGAAGACTGCAAAACACAGCTAAGGTATACTGTGTTATACCATACAATGTGTATATTCTGACTTTATAATCCTTAATTAGAAGAAACATATTGCAGTGACTGAAGTGTTTGTTTCAATAAGTTTGAACAAACACACCAGCTTCTGCCCTCTCCATGCAGGATACACCTTGTTTTCATATTGAAGCCCCAAGCGTGGCTTAAAATTTGGTCAGAGGTGATATCAAATATTCTCAAAGACTGAGAGAATCTCTACAGAGCAACTGCAGCATGATGTAGCAAACAAGATCCAATTCTGAGACAGACCACGGCTTCTGTCAAAGGCCATATTATTTTCTATATCAATTAATCCTTGCCCTACATTCAAGTGCTGAATGACTCTTTTGTATACCTAATCACAGAAGAAAGCCACCCTTCTGCAATCCCTCCTCAGCTCTTTTCACACCTGAAAAGCTAGACAGCAGCAATTCAGTAGAAGCAACTTCCTGTCTATGGCAAGAAAAGGTGCTATTGCATTCTCTGGTTTTGTACTACAAAATATATGACCAGTCTATTTGAGTTCAGCAATTAGGCATTACAATAAGTTTTAGGCAACAGCTATATATCGCTTCTAATTTTTCAAGCAAGTTTAACATCTGCATTCAAATCTAGGCAGGTGAAAAACCACTTCTCTTAGACATAACAGACTGAAAGTATATTTTATATGTAGCTGTCCTGTAAAATTATGGTGAAATGAATCACCTCTTCCAAATTCAATATTCCAAGTGATTAACTCACTCTGAAAAAAAAAAGCATCTAAAGCTGAAAGCATGCTGATTGAGCCTCCAGCTATTTGTAACACAAGATCCTAAAACTATCTGCTGAGTAACAATAGAAAATGCTTTTAGTGAGATTAAATCAGTGCATACAACATACATGGGTAATGCAAGAGGGTGGCACAGGACTTCACTGTCACTGTGCAGGGAAGAGCCTTAGCTGAACAGGCTGTAACTGAAGCCAGGTCTGCGAGACACTCTCAAGAATTAAATCCTTACTTCAGTAGGTGGGTGTGGGGTGGTGGTATCAGCTTGCCTTGAAACAAACAAAACAACCTCAGCTGTACACACGGTAGCTTTTCACAGGAGAATACAGTCTGTAAAAGTCTTACATTTTTTCCCATCCTCTAGTTCACATTACTGGAATGGAGTATACACTCGGATTTCCAAATTGATTTGGTAGCTCATTGAGATCTAGCTACTGCATACCAATGGTAATTTGTCCAGAAGGGACATAATACTTTTAATTAATTTGACATTAAAATCTGGCAGTGTTTTTTTACCCTTACAAAAACAGCTTGCAGTTAGGAAAGACAGAGGTCTCTAACCACACTTCAGTAACAGTAGCCTTTCAATTGCAAAGTTTAATGATATAGAATCTGACCCCAGAGTACACCCTGACTATGCAACCTTCTGTCAAGACATTGCCTTAGATAAAGAGTTTTGGTGCCTGTTCCTCAAGACCATTCCTGTTATCAACCATCTTTTTCAATCCTTTCTTCCTTTGCACAATTAAACTTAGAGGGTTAAAACACCAATAACTGGCCAATGGTTTAGCTACCATTACTTTTAGCTGAAGTGATTTATGCTTGAGGGGTTATGTGTGTATGCTCCACCGTGATAAGACCAGCTTACCTCAAAACCTTCAGGGACTATTTTTATGTACAGAAGTCATCAAGGCAGACACCCACTGCCTGGGGGCGAGCAGTACACAAATTTCTCTTGTGCACATCAAGTTCTGACAGTCACTGTCATTCAAAAAAACCCCTTGAATATCTGTGAGAACCGAGCAAGTATACATAAAGATCATGACACACTGACCCTGTATTTTACAATTACCCTCTTACCTGAAGAAAGAAATTATCTATGTCTGCTAACTAAGACTTTCAGGTATATTCAGCTGTCAGGTGTCTTCTCTGGAAATCGTAACCAAAAAGCTATGCTGTCAGTGATAGACAGCACACCTCCCAGATATGACTTGTATTGCTACATCAAATAAAGAGATTACACAGATCTCTACTACTTAGCTTGGTTGACTACAGACAGGGAAAGAGCTGGAAGCTTTTTACATAAAGAGAGGGTGGCAGATGCAGTAGAGCCAGCATAGAGCTGACTGCACGCCTCCATGGAAAGGTGGCCCTCATGGTATAAATACATCACTTAATTGATGTGCAGCTATGGTATCACACCAGGATACAACACCTGTAACAAAATAAACACTGGAGCTCAGTGAAACAAAATTAAGTGGGGATTAGTGTCTAAAACAGACAACTACGTCACAAAAGCTTAGACTAAGACTTGTCAGGTAATTATTTATGTCATTTTCCCTACTCTAACACATGAGGTGCTAAGAATGGCTTTGTAGAAGAGAAAAAAAGCCCTTCTTGCAGCCTCTGCTATGAAGACATGTAACTAAACTGTATCTTGACTTCAGACTCTAATGAGTAAAAGAAAATAGGGACTGTTATTTGTATATCGAGCACAATAGTCAAAATTATGAGTTTTGCACTGTAGCAAGCAGGTCTCTGCACCTTCTAAAGGCTCAATGAAAATCTTTCAAGTCACAGAAAATGTAGGCAGTAACAAAAACCTCAGGTTCTGAGCTGTGCAATGCAACTCAAGAGCAGGTGTCACTACACAGGCTTGTCTCAGGATAAAGTGAGTCTCATGATAATGCAGAAGCAGACTACTGTGAGGAACACAAAACCCAGCAATTTACTCCTAGACAGACAGTCTGTAGTTCTGCTGCCATCTTCTCAACTTACAAGTTTCAGACTGTGAACATCTGCTTACAGTGCCTAAGTTCCAGATCTTAACATGCCTCCAACTAGCTGGCAAAATGAGAAGTACTCTTACAAATAAAATGCTCAATTCTTCAATGCAAAAATATTAGAAGTGTAGAGAGTGTTCTCATATCTGTGAGGGGGGAAAGAAGTTTTCATTATTATGTAACGTAGGCTTCTGAAAATATAGATGCTACCAGTTTAAGCATAAATGTCACCTCTGTATTTAATCATACTGAAATCCTTAAGATGAACACAGAAATACCTTGATCTCAGCTTTCAAAACAGTATGAGGAAAAACCTTTTAACAATACATGAAAATTTAAAATAAAGCTGCTGAATCATGATTTTCAACGTGATTCCTGATTAACTACAGTAATTAGGAAGAAAGTGATTCTTAAAATTTGTTGAGAATTAGCTCTGAATTTAAAGTGAAAATCCTATTTAAAAAAAAAAAAAAAAAAAAAAAAGGCAAATTTAATAATTTATCCCAAACTTGTTTACTATCAGGGAACCTCTCATTTATATGTCAACACACGCAAAGAACAACTTATACCACATATTAGGTCTTAAGGGCTGTTCTTTCTGATTAAAAAAGATGCATAAGGATGGAAAGTAAGACTGAACAGCCTTCACACCTGAAGGGCTGGCACAGAAAACTCACATGGCAATTTCCAAGATCATACCCAAGAATGAAATCACAAAACCGTAAATAAAGAGGTCTTGGTCATCTCATCTCAAATGAGCCAGACTGGGTCCAACCCCAGGACACATCCACACCACTAAAATAACCTCACATGGTCTGTTATGGTTTAATAGACTCCATATTCCTGGTATCAGAGCTACCCTCACTTTATTATGTCATTGTGGCTTACTGAGCAACTGAACACTGCAAAGCTGTAAGTACTCTGCTTACAATGAGAATTTCACTTTTCAAAGCAATCAATTTTATGTATTTTCTGTTCAACAAATGTACTTTGTATTCCCAAAAGTCCCTGGGGAGAGTGTTATGCTTTCTGAAGCACTTGTAAGTAATACACATGTAAGACTTCCCTTACATTACTTTCCCTATCACCATCACCTCAAGATAACAGGTGACTTGGGCTGATATATATTAAGAGAAGTATTTTTATAAATATAATACGTGGTTACTGTAAATCAAATATTTAATCAGTGTCTTCACCACTACCGGGGGCGGGGGGAGGAAAACCCCACAAAAATAAAACAAATTAAACCCCCACCCACCCAAATAAAAACCCAGGGAAAAAACTGACAAAAATTTCCCCAAAAAAAAAAAAAAAAAAAAAAAAAAAAACCCACCCTAAACAACAACAAAACATTACCAAACAAGAAAACACAAACAAAAAAAATCTTCAAATTACTGCTTTTTTTCATAAACACATTACAAAATTAAAATAGAAGCCACGGTAGCAATAATCCAGATAATCCAGATGGCAAACAGAGCATGATGCTACCTGTGGGGCATCATTTATAATTCCTTTTTCCTCAGCATTGACATGCCCCTGCTTTCCTATGCAGGTGGGGAACCACTTATCTTCAAAACAGGAAAGAATAATCCCTCTATTTCTAGATAAGAATATGAAAACAATACTGTGGAGGTTAAAACTAGACATCACTTTACCAGATTAGCATTCAGTTATGACAACCAAGTTAATATTTTCGATTGCTTTACAAATCAGCTGAAAAAAGTAAACTAAAGCATCATTCCTGAACATTAAGTTGTGCCTTTACTCTCCACTTCCATATGATCAACTACACACAAATACATTTTTCTAATAATAATAGTAATTAAAAAATTCTTCCCAATGAAGCACATTATGGAAGAGGAACATAGTATGACCAATCACAGGAAGATGTAATTTTGAAAACCACAGATGCTAATTTGACTACTCTCTAGACAAGGCCCATGAATTTACCTACATTTCTTTGGGAAAAAAACTTGAATACAGGGATGCAGGAAAGCATCAACACTAAATATATTTATAGTAACAAATTATGTAGCACATCTCAAAATAAACAGAAATTAAGTCACGTGATCAAGCAATTTCCTTGTCAATTTATATACCTCATTGTTTCTATTTCCAGTATTTCAGAGGATGGTATGAGATTATTATAGTCTGTATTTTTACCCTTACTGTGTATCTTATTTTTTGAACCTATATGGAAAATGACTCCATCAAAAATAATAACTATAATATATAAGAGATAAAGGTAGGAACAGAACTGTAGTTTACATCCCCTATGTAAGATTAACATTCAGTTGTCTGGCAGCATCTCTTTGGCAGACAAGAACTTGAGTTTCTTCTCAAGAATTTCAACAGGCTGAGTGATGGAGACAAACTTAAGCCAGCGAGGTTCTCTAATACTTTCCCTGATATCAACAGCTACACAAACATCTGAGAGCTGTGCACTGCAGAAATCATCTGGTACCAAACACTGCACAAATGATTAACTACATCCTGCACCCACCATAACTTTCAAGACATAAAATTTTTGCTGCACTATGCAGCAGTGGTCAAATCAAGCATGAGCATCCATGCACCTTCGCAGAGCAGCCCACCAAATGCAGACCACAGAGCTATGTGAAACAAGGGTCATGTATGCAGGAAAGCTACAAAGCTTATTGAAGACTTTAATGTGTCACCCTAGAGTCAATTTTCAGCATATATACGTTAAGTGGGTGGATTGTGATCCACCTCTAATTTATACATCTCTGCCAGAAGAAGTATCTAACATAAGCTTTAGATTTTGTTACTGGTTAGCCAAACTTTCTACCTTTAGAAACACGAGTCTCTTCCTTTGCAGCATCCTTTACTGGTAAAGAAAAAGCAATATTCCTTTTAAGAGGCTGCATGTACATAGCTAGACTGCAACCTATTCTTCTGCAGACCTCTGCAAAGGCTATGTATTCATTTCAGGAAGGAAACCAGTGAAGAGCTTATAGGTTTTGGAAACGGAAATAGTCTAAGTACTGCAGTGCTAAAATTTCATGGGAATCAGTGGTTTCTCAAAGCCTAACTGTGACACTTATCACTGAAAGGTGGTACCCGAATTTCACATATGGATAAGGAAATTCAAGGCACTGCCACACACTGCATAGCTTTATAAACAGCTAAGTCACAACACTGAGAAGGCTACTGGGGAGAAGCTTTTCCACCTGTTCCACGGAGGCGGAACACGCTGACCCTACACCCAGAGTCATACGTGCTCCTTGTCCACAGACTGCAGTGCTTCCTCCTATAAAATACAGTCGCTTATGCTCATGAATTCTGCACATCACTCGGTCAACTCGACCTCTTCTAACAGCGCTGCTGC
>WEIU01019049.1:3629-21721 GCA_013389925.1 Aegithalos caudatus | reverse complement strand
CTCGAGTGGCTTCGCCCTCGCCTGCCCCGGGGCGGGCCCGGGGCCCGGGCATGGCGCCTTCTGGACAAACAGCGCTTCTGGCGCTCCTGGCGCGGTGAGCAGCGCGGTTGTGGCCGGGATGTGGCTGTTGTCTCCTCTTCCTTAAAATCATCTATGCGGCTTGGCTGGGCCACGGCTGCCGTCAGCAGCGCTTCCCTCACGGGGGCCGCCTTTGGGCAGACCTGTTCTGCGGCCAGCTCCGGCAAGAGGTAGAACCGATATTTATTTAGGCCTCTTTCCCAGATGTCCTGCCAATGAAAACTCCTATTACGGCCATAGTGTCTTCTCAGGAGGTTCCCCGCAGTGCTCACAGCTTGGCTCTAGGAGTTGGAACCCCACAAAGCGACCCGGCAACACCGTGGCCCGTGCAAACCTGTGCTGTGAGTGAACACTTTTTTGTCAGCCATGGGGCAAGTAAGACAGCACGGTTTGCACCTGAAGTCACCCAGGTTATACCTTTGTCCCCAGCGTGTGTGCAGCCCTGGCTGCTGCTGTCAGTCACGGTGTTGCCCTGAGGCCCTGCTGTGTTGGGGCGTCTGTGCTGTCTCCAGGCCCAGCCCACCCCGCGGTGTTTCACTGTGAATTTTGTTAACCATGGTTCTACGCTGCCAGACCCAAGCATTTTCCTCACAGGAAAATCTCTACTGTGTTTGCTTTAATATGTGTTGAAAAGTGACAGCCTTCTTAAGGGCCCAAATAAAACTTTCAGTTTAGGTCTATTCTTACATTAGTTAAAAAAAAATTTAAAAAAAAATCAGCTGTGAAAGCAACATAATTTTAATGTTTTAATGGATACTTGTCAAAAAATAGTCTTGTTTTTTTCTTCTCTAATACACAATGGTATTAAGTGGTCTAGACTAAGGGTGAACTGAGATTGAAAATGTGGGTAGTTGAGGAAGGTTTGATGTCTTTCAAAACCAACCCATATACAAATTACGGGCTTCTCATGGCAGTGAATTTTATATGACGAATTACTGCTGTAATACAAGGCAGTAGGAATAAAGTCCTAGGCCAGAAAAACACTGATTAAGGTACCTATTCTTACTGATATTAACTTTATTTATGATCCATGTTGTTAAATCCCTCCTATATTATGTAATCAGTAATGGAAACTTACTTGAAAAAGCTAGTTCAGTCTGTTTCTTCATCACTGGTCAATAAGGCTTTTCCCTTTGCAAAGGAAGGAGCAGCTTAATTATTCAAAATCAATTATATGGTTTTTTTTTTTTATCATAAAACTTGTACTTACAGAACACATGACCTTCTAAAATTTCTGGTAATAGACCATGGTATTTGAGCATCAGTTTTAGGGAAGATATAATCTTGTCATTCCTCATCCACAAAAGGATAATTGCACATTGACATAATATTTTTGCACATGGTCTGCCATGTACAGGTAAGACATGTACAAACCATGTGCAAAAATATTATGTCAATGCACAATTATGGGTTTGTTTACAACAGTCACTGCTGAGCTCATGGGATTAAAAATGTACAACAAGAAGCAGGCATAAAAGGTCTCTGGTCCTGTACTACAAAAACAGTCTCTGAAACTCCCAAGGATTTCCTAGATCTCTTCTGCAACAGTCCTTTTAACATGTTGTTTGTTATGACCAATTCATATGGGGTGGAAGAATATATTGGTTGTAAATTTTCAGGCCAACATATGCTTACATATCCACAAGACAAGCCTTAAAACCCAGTCTTGGAACTAGTAATTCACAAGTAGAAAATTTACAGATGTCTGGGACTGTCTTCAAAAGTGTATAGTATTTAGTAGTTGGAATGCTTCAGCACACCAGAGCATTGAGTGTCACAAGCTAGAGCTGAAAAATCTGAAGCAGAGTAAGTAAACTTTCAAAGTCACTGCTACTCTCTAAGCTTGGGTAGAAATACAAACCACAAATGTGACTCCCAGTTGTAACTGCACCATTAAAAATGTTTGGGCTTTTGCCATGAGAACATTGTGGGGTGGAAAAAGAGTGTTTTAAGGCATTCAAGAGACCTATTTCATTTTATGTTCACTGACTTATGTGTTGCTTTCACATTTCATTTTCTCTGTTCTCTGTCTTCTGCTAGTATGCCTTTGAAGTCACAGGCTCTTTCCCATCTTTCCTAACAAGCAGAGAGTGACCAGGAAAGTCAAGCTATTGTCCATATTAAATACATTTGTTGTAGGAACCAGATAATGCTGGGGTTTTGATGCCTATTTTGAACTTTGTAAGCTTATTATTTCCAATGGCATGGTATAGAGCCAGAATGCAGGCTGGTCAAAACAAAACCAAAACAAAACGAATAACACTTCCCAAAAACTCTGGCTACCTAGCTTCAGCTTTTTTGATTTTGTATAGTGTTATCCTGGCATATTTTTTTTCTTACATGTTGTTTTTGCTATTCTTTAGCCTTAGAGGCAGAAAGCTGAATAATAATTCACTGTATCTATATGTAGCTGCAGGGTATATCTGCAGAGCAAGCGTGAGTTTGTGGACAGAAGATACCTTTCATCTGTTGCCAATCTCTTGGCATTAAAACAAGGCTTTTAATATAGATCTATACTTGTTGATAATGCAATTTTTAAGTTAAAAAACAAACAAACAAACAAAATGCACAACCCTAATGGTAAAGGTTCAAATCTAGGGCTTCATCTTGCAGAACTTGTAATCCTATGTGTATAATCTAGTCCATATTGGAATGTGAACTTTAAATCATAAAGCAAGTAGGTAAAGTAGAAATATTGCAAGAATGTGAGAATATCCTGGGCTGAGAGAAGTGCTTGGCTCAGACTCAGTTCACTTAAGCAAGCACAGGTGTTTTCAGCAGGGGAGGCAGTCCTGGGATGTGATGGTGAGTGGTCAGAGCATCTGGGCTGCAGTTGGAAGTTTGCTGCAGCCTGTTCCATGATGTGTGAGCTCTGGTGTACCTGATGTGTATAAAGAGCTGTACTAGCTGCAGGCAGGATTCATCTCACTAAATGATGCATTTGAAAGTTAAGCACCCAAGACCAGTAAATGAATCACCCTCTGGAAGTGTTTATTGACTGGCACATAGGATGACTTCAGCAATTAACTTTTAGATGCCTAAGTTAGATGAGATGAACTTCATCTTGGCTAGAGAAACCTGTGTGGGACTGTGCTATGTCCTCAGATGGCAGATGGGTATTGATACCCCTGTGTCACTTGTTTCTTGCAGAGTAGATTAAAAGAAGTGGTGATACATGCCTATGCCTGCTGACATCATACTGTCCTTGGTTGTACATGCACAGCTCACAGGGCAGCCTGAACTCTAAACACTAGCATTGTATACCTGTTACAAGACCAGGAACACCAGTTTTTGCAACAATAACACTATTCAATTTATTTGTGATATGAACTGGTTTCTTTTAAGGAATAACCTTGCATAGTAGTTCATACTTATGCTGCAGCTTCTTGTTAGTGTGACAAACAAAAAGTGAAAGTGTTAACCAACTCACTGCCTTGTCATTTTCCATACCCCAACATAAAAATCAATATATATTTAATAAGAAATATAGTTTTTAAAACTATCACTTGGTGGTTTCAGCTGCTGTTAGTGACAGATGAGAAGATGCACTTTATAACAAGGAGTGCAATACTGCTTTGCGGTGTTAATATCAAAAGAAAAGTGAAAATTTGAGCCAGTAGAAAAAAAGAGTGAGCTAATATAAATGTCAACATTATATCACCCCTTAAACACTGTTTCATTGAAGAAATTTTATTTTTACAGTGCCAAAATTTATTACTTGCCCAGCCCCATACTGGTCAGAGAGTTCAGTCAGTCTGAACCCCAAGCAGCTCTAGGCTGATTCAGTGTAAACACAAACAGGTTTAACAGAATGTTTATAAGGAAGAAATAGCAGAAGATGGGTAAGCTTATCAAAAGAAAGCATCTTCAGGGACTGATTTTTTTTTTTTCCCTTTTTAAAAGAGTGGACTTTGTCTGGACCAAAATCAGAGTCAGGAACGAAGTCTCTTAAGTCCCAGAGCCTCTTCAGCGACAACTAAAATCAGTTTAGGTTCGCTGTGTGATCCACTTGGGGCAGTTCTGAACCATCATTTTACCTGGGGAGAATTTGCTTTTGCATAAGACCACCAGGAGGAATGACTGGCAGCCTTGTACAGGCAAGAGAGAAGATCTGTCATCTTTACTGTTTGTCTTCTTCATTAGGCTTGGGTTTTTTGTTATGAGCCATCAAATTACATGGTCACAATTTTAAAACTTGCATGGCAATTCGTAGAGTTGTGATAGTTATTGAGATAAAGAATGAAAATTATTGATTTTTCAAATGAGGTGTAAATCCTACAATAAACTTACTGCAGATGTTCTTTGCACCCATACAGACATATCATTATCTTTGTATCTGAGAATTTCCAATAATTGAGATTAATAAGGTTATGAAGTAAGAAGAGTTGAGAGAGTCAATTTCTGAATAAACATCAGTTATATCGTATTCCACATTCAGTGCTTTCCACATTATCAGTAAAGGAGACAGTGAAGGAAATGCTTTTCAGTCAGTTAATGCAACTGTAGGGCTACTAATGCAAGGATTTCCTGACTCATTTGCCTTTTAGACTTCGCTTATCTTCTAATGCAATTCCTATCTTCTCTGCTTTTTTTTTCAGTCCACTCAGTCATCACATCTTATTTTCAAATTGTACTGTACTTTTTTTTTGATTGTAAACATTGAAGAGGACAGAATCAGCTGGTAGTGAAAGCAATGATTCCTCATTTGGGGTTTCTTTATGTTTTAATTGTGTTACATAACATCTTCATGTGTTTCCACATGGGTTTTTGCAAGAGAACACAACAGCTTTCTGTTCTTAACCTCCCTATTCTGAGGATAGATGCTAATACCCTTTATGAACCTTAAACCACTGATATTAACTGGGAAATAAGAATATAACCTGATGTCATACAAGCTTAGATGAGAGAGACTGGAAAAAATAATCATCAGGAAGCACTGCTTAACAAGAATTCAGCTAGAGGCAGTATGTCCACATATATACAAATATACCACAACTCTGATCAAGATATAGTATCTGACCAGGCACTGAGTATCATGATGCACAAAGGAAATATTTTCTTGGAGAAGTACTGTTAGAAACAGCAAAAATGTATCCTCAAGCTACCCTCCCTTTTCCAGGCATCATTGCTGCTTTTCTCTGCCAAGCTCTTTTCCTTATTCTAATCAAAAGAAATGCTCATTTGCAGTAGAGCAGAAGTACTCAGAAACTTTAGGATTCATCACTCATCAAAAATGATAGAATCCCAAGCTGTTAGATTGCTTGTGTTAGGTCATATGTCATGGGACACCACTTTCCCTGAAGGACCAGCTATTTCATGCAGAGATATTTCCATGCATTATTTTTAGTAACTGTTTAAAACCAATTAGTTGCTTTCCCTATCTGTTTCAACAATATCATTTAGCTGATATGCTGAGTGTGTGTGAGGACTATTGTCTTTGTTTTGTTTTCTTTGAAGAAGTGACTGGAATATTCTTGAAATATGCCTGTTTGATATCAATCCTCCAGATTGCCATGAGGAAATTTAAAATTTAATTTCTCTATTCCAACTACAATTTCCACAGAGCTAAGACTCCACACTCAGGAATTCAGGAAAGGAATTCAAGTAAACCTGGCATCAGCCTTGGGTGAAGTAATAGCAAAGTGGATCTGGAGATCAATAGCTAAGGAACAATACAAAGAAATTGATCAGTGTGGTCTACAGAAAAGTGAGTTTATCAAATAGGCTGAATTCATCATTTGCCTATTATGGTACTGATGCCTTAAGTCTTAGCTTTCATGTTTTCCAGATTCTGTACTGCACTAGTATATAACTCCAAATTTCATATAAAGCATTAGCAAGTTCTCCTCACAGTAGTTAGACAAAACAATCCTTTTCCAGCCTAAGAACTAAGGATACCATTGCAGCTTCAGGCCCAAAAAGTATAAACAGCAGCAAATTGAGGAGACCAATCTGGGAGGACGGGACTTCATAACCTGAAGCTGCAATTGGACAATTAACCTCAATATGTAAATGGAACAAAACTTATAAAAGTGTAAAAACTTGTGACCCATTGTCCATCTTGGGTGTCACCGTGGCCAGGCTCTTGTACTGCCCAAAGTGTGTCCTTTGAAGGCCTTTTAAATAAATACCTACTTTATTCCTTTAACACTGTTCTAGGTAGCCTCTCAAGGCATCCATATACCTCAGTAATGTGGCATCAATATTGTTTAAAGATGCTGAAAAGATGAAAAATGTGGATAAGAATCACAATTATATTGAAACCTAAAGGAAAGGAGAAGTAGTCCAGGTACAAAGGCCCCTAGATGTACAAGAATGTACCAACTAAATTACTAAGCATATTACAAGAACTGCTGAAAGGAGGCATAAGCCACACAAAAAGGCTTAAATTTTAACAGTTTGTGTAATTACGCTTTGAAACAAATGTGTCAGATTCTCCATCTTTCTGTGTCTGAAGGTCAACACTTGACACCTTACCACAAGTTATACTTGGGAAAAAAGTTTGGGGCTCAGTGTTGTGATAAATTTGTAGGTGATATTTACTGATCTGTAACATAAAGGAGGTGAATGTAAAGCTAAATCTCAGATTTATTCATGCAATTAATACATGCTAAATGCTCTCCACCCCTTCATCTCTCTCCCCAAAGAAACATTTGGAAAAGTGGTACTAAAAGGCTGGGGGGAACTACCTCTTTGGAGACACTCAAAAACCTCCTGGATGCATTCCTGTGTCACTTGCTCTAAGTGACCCTGCTTTGGCAGTGAGGTTGGACTGTATGATCTCCAGAGGTCCCTTCCAACCTTAACTATTCTGTGAAAAAAGCATGAAGTCTTTCTGTCTCCAATTATATGAGATAAAATGAAGTAATCTCACATGCCAGGTTGTTTAGTGATCCTGGTTCGTGACCTGGGGGCGCTCAGTGCATAGGATTCTGTGATGTGCTGGGATGTTGTGACATCCACAGTTCACTATACTGCTTTCCAGCTCGAGATGCTGAGCCAGGGTCTCCTCTTTTTTATGATGTAATGTTTGGTATGCCTGTCATGCAGCTGCATCTCACATGAATTCACACGGGAGTTAAAGAAACAAAGCAAGGTTTAGCATGGCTGTAAGAAGAGCTCTTCCTCTTGTCTTCTGTTAATAAAGGATGTCTGGAAAGAAGGCTCGTGATAAGGAGAGTTGCTCTGCTCTTGAACTGATTGATTTCAAGAATGCTTTGGAGCAGTTCCAGAATCTAGTGGAAAAAATTATCATCCAGAAGACCAAGAAGAGTTCAGGCTTGTATACTAAAGATGGTGGTAAGAGATATTAATTTGGATGGAAAAGTGCAATTTTCACGTGGACAGAACATATCATAGAGAGATGAAAATTTCCTTCAAATTAATGTTCTAACTGGAACTGTTTGATTTTACAGGAAACAGAGAGATTGCACTCTTTGAAAGTTCTTTTCTCCTCCTGTTAGGATTTCTGGACAAATTATAAGGCCATGGGGATCACTCAGAAAATATAATTGGTGGAATTGCCACATATAGAAGTTAGTATGATGCTAACTTGTTTCTGTAAAAGCACAAACTTGATGAATTATGTAAACACAGGTACTAATTGTAAATAATGGGGGTAAAATTTTGCTTTTCTCAATGCAAATGGCTATTGCTGCTTGAAAGGATGAACTTTATCCCACACACCATTCAGGTTCAAAAAACCAAATCATAATTATGGTAAGTAAGGGAAGAAAAAAGAAGCGGGAAAATTTTATCTATTCTTTTATCTGTTTCCTCGTGCATTGTGTCATGCCTTGCAAATTAGGTAGTTTTGAAAAGGGCAAATATTAGGACTGATTTTTTTTCTTTTCAAATGCTTTAGTGACTACAATGTGAGAAGCTGGAACTTGCATGCTATTGGTATTGAAGGAGAAATAAAACCAGAGGTAGGGTGGATAAGAAAGGAATCTGTAGCTTGCCTGTTTTAAACTGTGTGGACATTGTTCCTCCCATACAGATGAGATAGACTATGCTAAGTTCTGTTCAACCACACGAACACTTTTTGGTCCAGCAGTCAAGGATCAGAATATCCAGGCCTTTTTCAGGAAGATTATGAGCAACCCTGATAAAAGGCCAGAATGGCCTGAGGTAAGGATTTCTGAAGTTTTCTTAAATATGAAAAATTAATTAGAACTTTCAATGGTGACAGTATTTGTCTGTTGATGTTGTGTTGTTCATGACCTCCATGGCGTAATGAAGCACTCTCTCCTTATTTATCCTAGGTGCCTGAAGCCTGGATATGTTCACAACTACTTCAGTGATATTCATTATCCTCAGGCTTCCTGACAAAATGCAAAATCTCTTATGACTACAGTATGCTATTTCTGCTCTGAGGTCTAAAGTCTATCTTTAGCTAAACCTTCAGAAATGCTCCCTCTTTTTCTCCTTTCCTTTCTTTTCTCTTACCTCTGCTTCCTTGCATTTCTCTTCCCCTGTTCACAGCATAAATCTGGCCCTTTGAATATGAAGCATTAAAGGTAGACAGCATTTTAGTAGAGTTTCTTAATCAGAGAATTCTGCATATAGTATTTATTCCTGTAGATGAATAAGATATTTCTAATCAATTTTCAGTCTCTAATGGTGGTAAATAGCAAATCTTTGTAAAAAGCAATGAGATAACTGTGAAACAGCAGATCCATTTTACCCTCTTTGCATCTGTCTGCGAGTATCTTAAGGTTTTCCTCTGCCAGAGGTGCAAACACACTCTGTGTTTAATATCCCTCCGTGGATTTTTAATCTATCCACTTGTAAGTTATTTCTGAATCCACCTAAGAAGCACCATCTCCATATCATATCCATATCTCTCCATAGCACCCAGCTTTTCACATTTTGTGAAGAAGTACTTTGTTGGTTTTTTTAAAACATGGCACACATTTTTATTTGCACGTTATGAGAAATGAATACACTCTAGAACTGTCTTTTATTAATGTATTTCCCATGGGTAGTGTTTCAGGCAACTGTTCTATAAAAATTACTGATTCTTAGATTGCTAGAGCCAATCCTTATCAAGAGGACCCATCACCATGTATTACTACAGAACTTTTTTGTTTGTTTCTTACCCAAAGACAGAACTGTGCAGAAGGGACATAACTCGCAGCACACAGTGACTTTCTTATGATAGCATGGGAAGTATTGTATACATGGCAAATCCTTGCTGGACTTAAAGCCTTATGGCAGGGTATTAGCAAGTAACATGAACTATAAATTTGTCAGTATATTTACATTTTATGTTACTTCTGAAACCTTGAAGACACCCCACACCTGTTCCATACATGTTATCAACAACTGCTATCAAGTGATTTCCTAGTATCATCCTAAAAGCTATGTGTTTAGCCATTTCTATTTAGTAAGGTTCTGTATGGGAACATTTCTGGTTACTACCTTTCTTAACCATTGTTTTTACTTACAGTGTCACACTATTAATGGATTTCGCTCATGTCAGCCATTAAAGATTTCCTTCAAGTGGGGCTTGGGGAAAATCTGGAAAATAGCTCACAGTCTGAAGGACTGATTGTCCTTTGTTTAGGGTAGCAGAACAGTAACAAATTTGTTTGGGCTCATTAGTTTATAAGAGAAGTAAGGGAAGCTCTGTATGGAGTGAGGATCTGCTCACTCTGCTGGAGTGAGGATCATTTACTCCAAAACCTTATTGAGTTTCTAATGCAATCAGACTAGTTACCAAATTACATAATTACATAAATAACTCAGCTACATAATTACACAAGCAAACATAGTATGGGGTGTAGGAAAAGAACTGAAGTCCCTTTCATTTCCTTTTGAAATCTGTGAATGATTTCCTTGGGATGAAATTCCCCAGAACCCTTTCTATGAGAATTCTCAAATTTTAGCAAATGTGAGTTAACTGGTGAGTCTTTTAATATGGTTTGCATTTAAACTTTCTTGGAAAATGTGGATCTATGATAGCTAGTGATTGTGTATGTGGAAAGGAGGAAGCTGTGAAGTGAAAGATGATGAGTAATGTGTGAGAGTATTTTTTGAAAGATGTGCATCTGAATCTCTCGAAGAATGAAAATGGGAGCTCTATTGTATAACATGGAAAATACTGAACTAGAATAAAATACATCATTTTGTCTCCCATCCAAAGGGGTATTGCTTTTAGAACTCATGAAAGGAAGTATATATAATGTCCATAGTAAAAGAAAGGAGTTAAAAAATCTGTACAGCTAAGTGGAGCTAATTTCCTAAAGAATTGACTAAACTACTTTTGGGTACAGAGCTTGAGATTTGTAAAGCATTTCAGCTGAAAATCTCACACCCTGGAGCAGAAATAAGCTACTTATCTAACTATCCTGTGCAGGGATCTTCATCATGTTCAGTACAAATGGAACATTGTCAGACTTAGGGAGATGGCCAAAAAAGGATTTTTAAAAATTGTCTTTATATTACAAGGTTTTTCAAGCAAATGAGAATCTACATATCTTTTTGGGAAAGCTCTTCTGTGTAGGCTAAACCACTATGCTGCATTGAGTATTTCAGTTCATTAATATGGAGTTGTCTGTTTTGTCTGCCTTCTGCTAGGTTTTTTTTTCCTAGTTGAGGTAGGTAGAACTGGAAAAGGAAAGTTGAATATGGTTATTTACATAGCAAACCTGTACTAACAACTTTAAAAAATAGATGGGCTGCATTCCTAGAAGCCCTTTGTAAGCTGACTTGTTTACAAACATTGAAGAGAGGTTGTGCCTGAGTATCAGATCTCAGTAGTCTGAAGTCACATTGAAGTCACAATGGTTAAAGGAGATAATACTAAGGTACTTAATCAAAGAATATTAAATTATTAAAATGTGAGATAAGTATTTGACTTTATACATATATCTTACAGAAGCAGTTTTGCAATAAATTATTTGTTTAGTTCTATTTTGTTTTGTTTAGATTTTTGGCTGTTTCAAAGGTGAAAGGGATGGCATGTCATCGCCATCAAAAGAAAACATGGTTTTGCTTGTATCTGAAAAACAGCAGATTACTCATTCAGGTGACATACTTCATCTTACATCAAAAACTATATTCTTTCTAATGCAGTGTGCTACTCACTTTCTTGAAAGTAGAGTGATAAGAAAGATCACGTCTTTCTTTTTTTATTCATGCTTCTTCTTCTTCTGTGTTCCAAAATACAGGGGTTTTTACTAAACATTGAACACTCCACATCTGCATTTCCCAGTTCTCTATATTCCTAAATTATTTTGAAATTATGAATTTTTCTGAACCAGACTATTTATTTATGCAGTTACTCATTGTCTTTCTGTATTTTTTAAAATATGGAGGAAAAACTGGCATATCCAGAATTATTATATTAATGATATTTAAAATGCAACATGATTCATTAAACCAAGTATAGGATCATTTTTGATATATTGCATCACTACCTTGTATACGTTACCAAAATGCATTTTGGGAAGAAAAACTTACTATTATAGTCATATTTGTTTGTGTTTTTCTTACTAATATAATTCTGTTTGCTTATATTTTCCCTATCTATAAGATGAAGAGTAATATTTTGTCATTGACAGTTGTCAAGAGAAAAGATGTTATCAAGGGTATAGTGAAGGTTCCCTTTCTGCATCTCACAATAACAGCCTCTCAACGAGGAGTGCTCACTGTGTTTAACAAACAGGTAATTCTAAATCAAACTCTTTTATTATTCCATTAGGCAGTACATAGGGGAACTGAGTGGTCTGTGATCTACCATTCAAATTTTCCCATAAAAAACCTACATAAACCTACATATCTTTCTTACCAAAGCTAACTTTTTCTATATTTTTAAGTACAGCAGGAAATATACATTGTTCTTTTCAATTATAAACCTATTAGACAGTCTACACAAACTGATAGAAGATAGAGATGGCTAATAATAGACATTCTTCATAGAAATTAATGCAATAGAAAATAATCTGCATTTCTGTTTAGAAAAGGTTTCCCTAAATAAAAAAATGCTGTTGGAATTAACTTTTAGATATAGAGCAGAAATCAGAGAATTAACTGTTTTCTGCAGTTACTGAAAATATCTGGAATGGACAGAGACAGTTGTTTGCAAATAAGATTTAATTCAATACAGCAGCATCTAGAAGCTTGAAAGCTTTTTACAACAGTCTGCATGAAACTGGCTCACAGTTAGTTCCCTCATCAGTAAAATGCAAGGATATCTGTACCACTATAAGTAGAAATTCAGGCTTAAAATGCTGTTAAACTAAAGGTTTTACATTAATTTCCCAGATGATTATATTACTATTTAGTGTGCACCTGTAGATGCTATGAGAGAGAATGTGCCATACAGAAACCCAGGCTGTCACACATCTATGCTTATTGGTGCTTGACATTTGGACAATTTTAGTGCAACCAGTTTCTTAAAAGTTATTTCAGGCAATGCAGTAAAACTTTAAAGGAGCACTAATGCTTTCTATGGGTTTTAGCTAATCAGTGCCTAATGCTTATGATGGGAGCATTTAAACCAAGAAAGCACTCTTGCAGATGATTAAATAACAAAGCAGTACTGCAGTGTTGGTAAATGCTGAAATAATTTATGTGAAAGCCTATCCATCGGAACATTATCCTTCTTATGTACCTATGAAAAAATAATTTCCCAAAGTATAACATTAAAAATAGCTCCTCTCCCTACCCCCCACCTGCCCCTGCTATTTTCAATTTGAATTGCTGCCTCCTCATAGGCTGGACTGACATTATCTGACATCAGTGACTGCAATGTAAATGATTTTACACCCAGCTGTTTAACACAGTGAATTAGGGACCTAAACTCCCACTTAGAAAACTATATTCTGAAAATTACTAAGGCATTATGACAGCTTCAAGAGTGCCAGGAGAGGATTTGTTTGGATATTAGGAATAATTTCTTTTTCCAAAGGGTGGTCAACCATTGGAACTGCCTGGGGAAGTGGCTGAGTCACCAACCCTGGAGGTATTCAAAAGAAGTGTAGAAGTGGCTGTTGGGGACGTGATCTAGCAATAGACTTGGCAGTGTTAGTTTTAAAGTTGGACTTGATCATCCTTAAGATCTTTTCCAGCCTTAATTATTCTATGATTCCGTGATTCTATTTGAGGGCTAAGCATTGCTTTCTGCAACAAATGTGGGCCTAATATGACTCAACACCTGTATACAGCTCTACACCATCAACTCCATGTTTCTCAGGTTCTCAGACAATCCTGTAGGAGTAGGCAGCCAGGCAGCCTTAAGGACACATTTTAGTTACTCTAGATAAAGCCAAGTCTGATACAGTGCATGCATATCCGTCTCTTGGTTAACAATACTCTTAAGCTCTGCTCAAAAGTGTCCATGATGACACCTGGTATCTCACTTCTATGAAAGACTTTGATCCTGGTTTCTTGGTTTATGAGATGTGCAATTGCTGGGGTGGGTACGAGGTGCCACTGGACAATTACTGATGAGGTGCAGGGGCAGGGGCGAGAGGAAGTGAAAAGTCATCTGAGGGTATTTCAGAAGGGAAAAGGTTGAAACTGCTTTTCAAAACTTAGTAGTTTTGTTAAAGGACATAGAAGACAGCCCTGTCTCTGCTGAGTGATGGTGACACTTTAACCACTTGAGGTTTTGAGCCACATGTTACACTGGCTACCTGTAGTTACCTTTGGTGAAAGATGCTACACCGATGTGGGTATTCCTGTTTGCAGCCTGAAGTGCTGCCTCTGCCAGGGATTTTGCTGGCACTAGTTGACATGGCATTGGGCCAGCATTAGCCTGGGTTTCTGTGTGACACATCCTATTTCTCACAGGAGCTGATGCTGTTCTAGCTGTCAATAACCATTAAAAGCAAAATTCCATCAAGAAGACCTGCTGATCTGTACTCTGGACATTGTAAAGTGAGGGGTTTTTACTTATTTAGCTCACTTCAACATCTAAATGTAGAAAACCCAAGCCAAACAAGAAACTATGAAACAATTGTGAGGGAAAGAGAAGTTTTAAGTTCCTCTCAATATAAAGGGGATCAGATAGCAGGCAGGTTAAGAATTTTTCTCAGATCTTAACTGCCTACTCTTTCAGTTAGCAATTATTGTTCTGATCTGCCTAGGAAGATGAGAGATGACTTTGTTTAGACTTTTAGTTTAAGAACTACCTTGTTATTATGACAATATCTTTCATGATTTTTCAGATGAAGGTTGTGACAACCATCGAAGTTGAAGTAAGTTCTTTTTTGTTTCCTTCCTGTTAAATAATTTTAAGTAAAAATCAGTATGTACTAAATTGAAATAATTAGAAATTAAGCATTATTCTAATGCCACTTCTAACTTTTAAGACTTCTGCATGATTTTTCATAGGGTTCTGTAGATCAAATACATTTCAATTTATTCCTTTCAGTTATTGAAACAATTGAGTAACTTCATTTATTTCTTCTGATAAATGAAACCTCAGATAAATGCTTCTTTTTTGGCCAAATTATCCTTTAGCCATTACCTTGCCAGAAATTTTTCTTCTAAAATCCAAAACTTCAATTGTCACTGTAAAATTTAAATAAGTAAAATTTTAAGTTTGGTAATGAAAATAGTTCTACACTTTGCTAGGTAGATGATTGGCTACACAGTGTATACATTAAAACCATGTTTACCCTGGGAGTATCACTACAGATTTTAGGTAATGAGCTTCTTTCAAATGACCTGTAGACAAGAGACATCAGTCTCAAAGTGACCCCTTGTCCTAAAAGCTGATGTGGGTATCTTGTGCCAGGAGGCAGTGCCTTTTGTTGGTTCTCTCTTACATGTTGTGGTAGTTCTAAAATGCAATAGAAGCACTCCACACCAGAGGCTCAGACTACTCCAGCTCAGAAAACAGCTCTGGGCCTGAGTTGTGTTTAATTTATTGCAACAGCTAATCTGACCTGTGGAATCAGTGCAGAGAGGTAACTGTGAGAAATAATTCTTGAGACCAATTGACTTTCGGAAACTTTGACTAGAATTAGAGTTTCTCCTACAGGAATGCTACAGGAGTGAATTTTAGTTCCTACTTTGCTTGTAGGAACCACTTTCCCCAATTCAAGTATGTAAAGGTAGGATCTCCACCAGAGACGCCAAAGGAAAGAAGCTGGAAGGAGCTGGGGTGCTAGCCTGATGCTGCAGGGTCCCTTTCCTTTCTGAGCACTAAGCACTGTCTTAAAATGATTCCTCAATGAATGTGAAGGGGTTTTTGCAGCAAAAGTAGGACAATATTTGGCAGTTGTGGCAGTATTAGGAACCATTGAAGGACATCTTTGCCAAAAAACATGTGAAAGAAGGATATGTTTAACATAATGGTATCTCCCAGTATAATGGTGCAATACCATAATTGTTAGGATTTTGATTCCAAATAAATACAGTAATAAAGCTGGTAGTTTTAGTATCTGAGGATCCACTTGTTTCAGCTCTGCATCAGATCTGTGTAGGCTACCCTGATCTGCTGTCACTGTTGTTACAAGCCACACTCCCATCCTTTCCCAGCTGAGATGTTTCCACTTTTTCAGCCTTTCCTAGAGGCAGGAAGAAGTAGGTTAAAAATAGTTTGGATTCTTCATCTTTGGGATAGAGGAGCATTGCTTTTGGGGATCATTTGATCAGTTGAGATCATTACTGCTGAACATGACAATCTCTACTGTAGTAGAGGGTGGCTTACAGATTGCAACAATCCTTGTACTGCTATGCTTTCTTCCATTCAGTGTTCTCATTCTGGAGGTGTTTCAGAATGGAGACCCACTCAAGCAGAGTGACAGAGGTCTTGGCCCTGAGGATATTACGCCAGAAAGACTGAAACACAGTAGTTCTAGAAATAAAATCCAGTGGACTGCAGCCATCAGAACTTTCCTAGCATTGTGATGGTATAAATGGAACATGGTACATTTGTTACAGGGATGTTATGGAGAACAGGTCACTTCAAGAAAAGTGATTTCACTTCTTGATGAGATATGTGACTGAATGAAGAGTAGAGGCATAAATACATAAAATACACTTAATATTCTATGCAGTATTTGGCTTAGCACCACACAAACTTCTGTTTTAAAATATGACCACTGGAAAAAAAAAAAAACAAAAAAACAGTAGGCTGCATTGACTAACAATTGTCCAGCTGACAGGTCCCAAAAATAGTAGTCAGCATGGAGTCATTACTGATTGATGATGGGAATACTGGTAGTGAACAAATTACTTCTTTCAAAAAGGGAAATGAAATGTCTTTTAAATATCACTTAGAAAAGCATAAACAGGATGGATAAGCAAGACAAAGTGAAACAGAAGCTGTATTGAAAAGAAGGAAGGAAAAATAAGAGCCCTTGGGTGACAGGATGGCATAAGAACATGATGAAAAGGTTGATCTGGTGCAGCTGCCTAGATTGTCTGTCAAGTATGGCAGCACTAAGAAGAGAAATTCTCATAATGTTTCCTCTGAAGCTGAAACCTGTTACTTTGACTGCATCATCACAAGCAAACACAGCAAAATAGTGACAACTACAAATGTAAAATCATCTTTTTCAAGCCATGGAGTCATTGTAATCTGACACTATTACAAGGACCTCAAAAAGCCACAATTAACAAACTTTTCCTTAAGAAGTACCTAAAAATCCACAAAGACTCTGCAGGACTGACATTTTTCACATTTATTGTAGTAAAAGGCACAAAAAATCCTTTTAAGTCTATTACCACTTGCCCACAGATCATTAGGAAGGAGAGAAGCTTTTCCCTGCAGCAGTGTTGATATCCTCTGTCAGGATTTTGGACCCTTTACACTAAGAGCAAAACCAATATTGTGTACAACAATGGAAATAAAAGTAGAAGCATCAGGAATCTGATCTATACTTTTCAAGAGAAATTGTTTTACATTAATACCTGTATAATAGGAAGTATACTTGAAGAATGGCTTAATATGAGCATAGGTATATATTTGTAAATAGTTGATCTACCTATTGGAAGAATTTAAATTATTTAATAAAGTTACTTATTTTCATAAACATTCATTTCAGTTTTGTTTTTATAGCTGAAATTTTGGCTGCCTTTAAAATTCTTTTGTTTCAAAACAAACTGTCTCCAGATTAAGGTAAAAGCTTAATCTGCTTTACTATGGGTGTTTTAGCTTAAGCTTTCTCTGCTCAGTGTGCTTTTCCAGAATGTTACTGCAGTTCAACTAGCAGTATATGTGTATTGTATCCTCTCCTGTGCAACATTTGTGCCCCTCAGGTGAGTCATTGATAACAGAGATTGAGCCTAGGGTCTCTGTAACTTCATGTATGAGCTATTCCTGGAGTTAGAACTCTCAGTGGAACTAGACCTAGCAGATGCTAGTGCAGAGTGTATGTGATTTATGTGAAAATGGCTTAAAATATGTACTTATGTGATAGAAAAGTTGATAAATTTACAGAGAAAATCCTTCTTTAGCTACTGTTTTTATTTTCATCAGGATACTGCTTGGATCACTGGATGTGATTACCTGCCTAATCTGAAATATGTTGTGGCTGTAACTGAAAGCACAATCATTCTCTGGGACTATAAATCAAAAGAGAGCAAGGTATTATGTTGGATCAGACAAATGCCCAAATGAAACCTGAAAGCTGGTCACTCTTTGTTTCCAATATACATTCACATCCCTTTGGTCTAACAGGACGAAGGCTTTTAAATTTTGTCTTTGTAGGAACCCAGTAAAACAGTGGAGTTCACACTAAAGGAGGAATATTCTCTACCATGCCAAATGGGATTATTAAAGTATATTAAAAGTTTGGAAGAAAAATAAAAATTTTACACTATGGTGCAAACAAACCCCCAAAGAATTTCTTTTCCCTGTGTATCTAGTGTGTATGTGTGCACCTCTATACCTAAAATGTGTGCATGTGTGTACATACATCTCGGAATCTATTAAGAATCAAGGAACAGGTTTTACAAGGAATACAACACACATTCTTTTTGAGGTAACTTCCTGATTTAAAGAAAATATTTCTTCATATCCTGTGTTTTGTTCAGGACTTTCTAAGATAAAA
>WEIU01019048.1:190103-229876 GCA_013389925.1 Aegithalos caudatus | reverse complement strand
CCCCCAGGCGGGGTCTGCATCCTGGCTGTGCCTGTGTCGCGTGGGTGCTGTCGTGGTAAGAGCGAACACGGCTTTTTCCCCCTATTTTTAAAATACGCTATTAACCGAAGCTGTTTGTCCTCCTTGCCAGCCGCGCTTTTTCCGTGGCTCCGGGCTGGCGCGGCGGCGGCTGCACTGAGGCTTCGGTTCTCTTTGCCTAGAGCTACAGAACGGTATTTTGGGTTGGAAGGGACCGGAAAATCATCCATTCCCACCCCCATGCCTTGGGCAGGGACGCTTTCCACTATCCCAGCTTGCTCCAAACCCCGACCAACGTGGCCTTGAACACTCCCAGGGATAGGGCAGCCACAGCTTCCCTGGGCACCTTGTGGCAGGGTCTCACCACCCTCACAGGAAAGAATTCCCTTCACAGATCTCACCGAAATCCTTCTCTTTTAGTTTAAAGCCGTTCTCCCTTGTCCCCATCTGTTATAGCTGCCCCTGAAGCACTGAAAGGTCACACTAAGGTCCCCCCATGTGTGGCGAGGCAGTCTCCAAGAGAGTATAATTCATCCCCCAGTGCCAATGCCAGGGATGGGAAATGGGGCTGAGATAGTCTTGGGAGAGGAAAATAGGAACAGAAGGCCCCGAGTGAGTTGCCCACATCCAGATGCTCTAACTGGGAACATTTGGGAGGGGGAGTGGTGCAAGCTCCGTGACGCTGGTTTGGTTTGGATGTCCTGAGAATATCTTTGTCTGGAAACTGCCAGGATTAGTTGCTGCTTCTGAGACTTTACATAAGAGTTATAAGTACAGGGTGGGCTGAGGACACAGGGAGGTGAGGAGGGCGGTGATGGCCGTGTCACAGGTGGTGATCCTGCTCTGGGTCGTTATCACTGCGGGCACCCAGCAGGTACCACACCCCCCCGGGTCTCATGAGGAAAGCAGAGGAATGCTTTTTGCACTGAGAATTTGGGGGGTTTTAGGCTGAAATGTCTGACCTTGGCATTGAATTGTGTGTTTGAGCAGCAGCTGTGGTCCCCCAGTGCTTGTGCTGGCCAAATGTGGCAACACAGAGCCACAGGTGAGGATGTGTGGGGGGAGGTGGGGGAGTTCCAACTGCTGGGTGGGTTGGAAGGGCCCAGCTGTGTGTGCTCTGTGAGTTAAATCACAAAGCAATGCTTTGGCAAAGGTGCTTGCTTTCTCTTTCTTCTCTTTCTCATTTCAGCTCATTTTTTAATCTGGTTAAAAAGTGCCTGAAGCACCTTTCCTGTAGAAACTGGAAGGCCTGGGGGGGAGCTGATTATAACTTTGTGCCACTTCAGCTCTGCTCCCTGTTTCCACAGCCCTTGGAAGTGTGTGTGGAAGCTTTTTGATTTGGTTTTGCTGTGTGTGCTGCAGAGGAAGGGCTCTGCCATGTGCTGGAGATGAGGAATTTTCTTTTCTGAGGGCAGTTGTGACTCTGTGCTGGTTCCTCCCTGCTGCCAGGTGTGGGATCCATGGCAGGAGCCGTGTGCATTGGGGACCAGCTCATTCTGGAAGAAGACGACACCGAATACATTCCTAAGGAGCAAGGTGAGCGAGGCCCATCTTCCCAGGAGCTGGGAGAAGGAATTCAGGTGTGCAGGTCACCTCTAGGCATCTTCAGAAAACAGGAATTGGTTTCTGAAGTGCGTGCAGAGGGTGGGTTTTGCAATAAGACACGGAATGAAGGCACAGAACACAGAGTGATCTGAAGGCAGGAAAGAGAAAGTTTATTTCACAACTGGAGTTTATATAGTTTTCCAGGGATTGCTCCTGGATTGGAGGGAGAAGTTACCACCTCTCCATCCACACTGATAAAGACAAAAGTCCTTCAAATGTCCCTCCTCGAGAGAGGAACGTAAACAAAGCTGTTCTTCCTACAAAGTGTTGAAAAGACTCCACTTCAACATGCAAACATTAAAAAACTCAAAAGGCTTCAGAAAACTCAGAAGGCTGTAAAAACTCTGGGTGGCAGGTGGGACACACGGGATTTTAGCGAGGCAGAGCTGAACGTCACCTCCCTGTGTCACACAGCGCTGCCTTTGGGCAGCTTTGTCTGCACTCAGGATTCCCCAGTGTGCCCACAGCTTCAGCTGAGGAGGGAGGCTCTGTTGGGGCAGCCAAGGTCACAGATTGCTCCTGTGTCTCCCCAGAAATCCGGTACTTTGCGCCAACAATCGGGATCGACCCCGACAAGGAGTCGGAGCTGCTGTGGCTGGCCCGGGAGTGCCTGGTGACCCCGCTGCCCCCGGAGTGGAAGGCCTGGTGAGAGCTCTGGCAGCAGCTGTGCTGGGGCATTCCCAGTGCAACGCCTTCCAGCTGGCAGGGAATGGGGTTACATGGGGTAGCAGGAGTTCAGGGCTTTTTGGGGTGGCAGAAGAAGGGGTAAAACTGGGAAGCTGGATATGAGCATCCTGGGAGAGCTCCTTCCCATACTGGTAGATTTTTGGCTTCCTGGAGTTATCACACTCCTCTTCCCTGAGCTTCAGGTGCTCACACCATCAGCAAAGATGTTCTGGCCTGTGCAGCTGTATTTTTAACATGCTCTTTCACCTTTTCCTGCTGTTTTTGCCACGCAGCCAAGATATTGAGGGCGGTAACATTTAT
This sequence comes from Aegithalos caudatus, assembly GCA_013389925.1. Classification (NCBI taxonomy): domain Eukaryota; kingdom Metazoa; phylum Chordata; class Aves; order Passeriformes; family Aegithalidae; genus Aegithalos; species Aegithalos caudatus. The sequence continues at coordinate 227,266 of WEIU01019048.1, read as the reverse complement.
TACTTCAACTTTGAAAATGGTCGCTCCATGTGGGAGCATCCCTGTGATGAGCACTACAAGCAGCTGGTCATCCAGGAGAGGGAGAAGCTGCTGGCACGGGGCAGCTTGAAGAAGGAAAAGAAGGAGAAAAAAGAGAAGAAGGAAAAGAAGGAGAAGAAAGAGAAGAAGAAGGACAAGAAGGAGAAGCAGTTCCTGAAGCAGCTCCCTGTGAGTGGGCTCTGCCTGCAGTGCTTCTGGGGAGGGCAGAGCACGAGCACCAAGTGCCTTGTGGCCCCAAACCCGGGTGATGGGCACTAAAATCAGCTGGGGTGGGAACAGAATCACTTTGAATTTTGGCTGTGAGACTCTCTGCAGTAAACACACACCCTTGGTGTGTCTGGGAGGGGAGGAGCATTCAGGAGCTGTTCAGATGGGCATTTGGGAAGCAAAATGTGTGAGTCAATCCAAGCCTGTTTCCTTACCTGTCCCGTGTGCTGCTGCCTGCTGGGTGTGGGGTCTCTGACAGGGCAGGTCCTGCAGCCCCAGGGGAGCTCCTTGTCCCGTTCCAAGGTCAGGAATGTGAGCTGCACACCTGTGCTGTCCTGCCAGTGACCTCCCTGTGCTTCTCCAGCCCCCAGGCTCCCACCTGGCGCCCATCCAGCCTCCCCTGGGCACCCTCTCTCCTCTCCGTGGCCTCCCCCCGTCTTCATCCATCGCCCTTCGGGGGTCCCTGGACCTGGGGAATGTGGTGGACTCCAGTCCCAAGGAAGGAACTCTGGTGAGGCTCCCTCTTCCCTGGGAATATGCCCTGGAAGCACACTGCAAAGGGTCACAGGTGTGGGGACACTTTAGTGACGGGGTTTGAAATACTGTTTTATATTAAAAAAACCTGCATTTATTTTCTTCTTCTATTTCTAGTGAGCCCAGTGGTAAATTAGTGGTGAGCTTGCTTTGGTGTGTTTAGCAGATTGAAAGAAATGTTTCAATAACTGTTGCAGAGGAAAAAAAAGTGTTACGTTTTGGTAGAATTTGGTGTCCAGATGAAGCATGATAATACAGATAATACAATTTCATAAACCACTTTTGCTCTTCTATGTGAGAATAAAATAGAAGAACTATTGTCCTGATGAACATAAGGTTTACAACCATGCTAAGTGCTTAATTTGTTTGTTTATTACTAGAAAGTGATGTTTTGGTCAATAGAACTTGTTACATGGTAAGAAATTCACCATTTAAAGGAAGGCAAAGCAAAATATTTGCAAAACACAGACATAAACACCTTCCAAGACCAACAAACATGTTAAGTGGTAGGAAACTGACCTCCCTCCCAGAGCCAGCAGCTGCCCTGTGCCTCAGTGGGTCTCGATCTCCCCTTTCCTGCTGCCTGACCTCTCACTTCCCTTTCTGCTGGCCCTCACAGCCTGCAGAGGTCTTGAAACCCACCAGCTCCACCAAGAACCTGCTGGATTTGATCTGTGAAGAGAAAAGTTCCCTGAACGTGACAGTGCCAGAGAAATGCAGAAATGAGGAGGAAGAAAGTGAAAATGAGGTATTTGTGTGCCCTGGCTGTTGCTGTAACCAGAGTGCTGAACCTCCTGATGCTCCCCTGGTAATGGCTGTTCCATTTTCCCCTGGGCTTTCATTTGTGCTCTCTTTTCTTTGTGCTGTTTGGTCCCCAAAAATCATCTGATCCTATTTTCCCATGGTAATCCCTGTAAATCAACATCTGCCACGGTGTCATTCCAAGGTGAATTGGCTGTAGGTGCATTGCCATGGCTCTGCTGCCTAATTTCACTGCTGAGGAACCCCTCCTGTGCCATTGCAGAGGTCAGAACTCAGTTTCGGCCTTTTTTTTTTTTTTAAATCCTTCAGAGTTTCCCTGGATTCTCAAGACTGTCAAAAAATGTGTACCTGGATGTTGAAGCCCTGGCAGGCAGCTTTGACTTTGAGGTAAGGCAGGTGATGGGATGGGCAGGGGAGGCTGAGGGAGAGGAGCTGTGGCAGGGGATGAGAGTGCAGGAGGTGCCAGAGGGAGGAGTTCCCTGTGGCACCAGGAGCAGGAACAACCTGGAGCAGAGTGCTGGAGAGGAGGGAACAGCAGCAGGCCTGGGGGCTGTGAGAAGCCACATGTGGCCCCACAGGGGACAGGGAGGTTTGTGCTTGGAGAGGTTGTGGTTTGGTAGCTGGCACTTGGAGTGACATCTTTGCACAGGCTGGAGCTCTGCTTCATCCTCAGATAGGAAAAATAAAGCCAGGTAGGTGAAGGGAGCAAGGGGAAATCTGCTTTTCCAGGGAACAGCAGGAAAAGGGTCTTAGCCAGAGGTGCCACTGCAGCTGGTGTGGGAGGAAGGCTCAGGGAGGAAGAGGCACTTCCATTCTGCATGGGGTTTGTCAGGGTGTGGAGGGAAGGCTCCTTGTCAGCACTGGGGACAGGAGAGGGAATGTCCTGTGGGAGAGCTCCTGCACTGTCCCTGCCTTCCACAGCACAGCTCCTGCACTGTCCCTCACTTCCACAGGACAGCTCCTGCACTGTCCCTCACTTCCACAGGACAGCTCCTGCACTGTCCCTCATTCCACAGGACAGCTCCTGCACTGTCCCTCATTCCACAGGACAGCTCCTGCACTGTCCCTCATTCCACAGGACAGCTCCTGCACTGTCCCTCATTCCACAGGACAGCTCCTGCACTGTCCCTGCCTTCCACAGGACAGCTCCTGCACTGTCCCTCACTTCCACAGGACAGCTCCTGCACTGTCCCTCATTCCACAGGGACCTTCATGGGGCTGCACGTGGCCGCTCCTCTGTTTTTCACAACACAAAACGTGTTTTTCTTTCTTCTTGCCCTGCTGATAAATCCCGTGGCTGAGGCACAGAGCATTCAGTGCACCCAAGGCCTTGTGCAGACCGTGCTGTGCTTTCCCTGCGCTTCCTTAGCTGGGATCAGGCTTAAGATGACAAGGGCACAATGGGAAGTGCGTTGTAAGCAGCTCTGGTGATTTGGCCCGACTGTTTGTGCTGACATTAATCCTTTCTCACCGCTTTGAAAATCCTGTTCCAGTATCTGAAAGGCAAATTAATTTCTTTTAAAGTGTTTTAGAGTATTTCCCTTATCCTTTTCACGGCACACGAAAATTAAGCTGTAAAGTACTTTGCTGGAGAACCTATTCACGGTGCTGGGCAGGATCTGCAAAGGCTTATGCTAAAGTGGATGTGACAAAGAGAGCCCTGACTCTCTCATCTCCAGACAACAAGCAGCCTGTGGGGGCCCAATTCCTCGCTGAAATGTTAATGTGTGCAGGAACAAAGAGCTGTCTTGGCATTTCAATGCCGCGGGGATGGGGCTTCGGGAATCTATTATGGAATGGCAATTGCTGCCCAACAGCCAGGCTGTTAACCCAGATGGGTGATAGCCTAGTCCTGATAAGACAGCAGTGCCCTGGCTGGAAAACAGAATTCCTTTGTAGTTCCATGAGATGGCAGTAGAAAAGCATTCCTAGGAGCGAGGCTCAGCCTGCTCCCGAGCCTTCCCCAGCTTCCTCGCAAAGCAGGAGACAAGGGCTTGTGTAGCAAGTCCTGAGGGGAAAATCTAAGCAGTAATGGGTGAAATCTTGAAAAAGCTGGCTTCATGTAGCCCGTGGTCAGGGTTGGATGCCTATTCAAAGGAAATAGGAGGTTTTAGGGACTTGCTGAGCCAGGATGCTGGGTGGAGGGGAGGCAGCATCAGACACGGCTCGCAGGGAACCCGGAGCTGGGAACAGTCTGGAGGAACAGTGAGTTCATGGAGCTGGCCAGCAGGAAAAGCAGCAGTGAAGCATCCAACAGCTTGATGTGTGAGAATCTGGGCCTGTGAGCTCCCAGGAAAGCTGTTCAGCTGGAGAGCTTCCTGCTCTAGGGGTGCATGTGGTGGGTGCTGACCTGTCCCAGGTGGGTCAGAGCTCCAGCTTGGGAAGGTGGTGTGGGAATTCTGCAAGTGGCTGTGTCCCCCACCTAGGAGAACAGCAAGGAGGAGCAGGAGGACCATGGCAGCCCTTCAGCTGGTGCTGCTGATGCTGCTGAAGCTGCTCCCCAGCCCCACGGGAGCCCTGAGGAGGAAGCCAGCCTGGGAGAGGTGACAGTGGCTCCCTGGCATGCCCGTCCTGCTTGCACGGTGCCACCAGGCTTTGCATGCAGTAGGAAGCTTCTGGTGTTGTGGTGTGTGTCTGCAGCTGCTGGACTTGCTTCTGTTGTTGGTTACAGTTTAATGCTAATCACTGGAAACAGGAATTTCCCATCAGTTAGTGCCACTCAGGGCAGGGAAAACGTTACAGCTTGTGAAAAGATCACCCAAAGCCAGTTATAGCTGACTTGTCCAGCTCTGAAATTCACAGAAAATCCATAGTCAGTTATTGCAGGAGGAAAAACCTCCCTCCTCCTCCTCCACCTGTGTGTCTGATTGGCACAGTTCCCTCTTCTGCAGAGTTGCATTTGTGATCATCAAGGTGTGATGATAACAAAAGGTTTGCCTGTAATTGCCATTAAAATAGGATTCTGCCAGCCAAAGAGATTATTCTGGGATATTTTAGCAGCTGAGGTGAACTTGCCTGGAGAGAAGTTCCTTTTGTGTGGATTGATATATTTTGGTGTGTGTGTGATCCTGTGTTCAAGCATCAGGATCCTGCTTGGCCTCATTTGGGATATCCTGGGCACTGCCAGCTCTCCTGGTGGGATGTCCTCAGGAGAACTCTGAGGCAAGTTGTCCAAAAGGAACATAACTTTCCAGCCACCCTAATCCCCATAAAAGGGGAAGCACGAGGGTGACTAAAGAAGTTCCCCTTGCCCACCTTTCTCTGGGTCTGGTGTCCCCAAGGAGCCTCGTGTTGGTTGGTGACTCTGGGAACCTCTGCTGGACAGGCTCCAGGAGCTGTCAGCACCAGGAATTGCAGGTGAAGCCCAGAGCTGCAGGATTTTTGGGAAGTGCCTGGAGCTGGACTCCTCTGTCCCCTCGTGCTGCTGGCTGCTCGCCCGGCCCCGGGGAGCTCTGGCAGAGCAGTGCCACACTCAGAACGTGCTCCAGGAGCACTGCAGCCCAGGGCTGGGAGCTGACAGCATTCCAGAGGCACTCTGATAAAAATACACCGCTAAAATATGCGCTCAGTGTACAGAACACGCCGTGCACAGGATGCAGGGAATGTTTGACAAGACACCGCAGCATTAATAAAACAGTGAGGAAGTGGGACGTGCGAGCAGGTCTGTTTGCATGCTGATGAGGGAGCCTTCTCCTGGCTATTCCCCTCTCCATGGACAGTGCTGTGGCCTCCCTGCTGCTGGGAGAGGCAGTTGAACCTTTGGGTGACTAAGCTTTAATTTGGGGTTGTTTTTTCCCCTCATCTCTCAGCCTGCTGTGTTAGTCACGGGCTCTTTCTGAGCTCTGAGTGGTGCCTTGAGTCAGTGCCCACCCTCCGGGCTGTCCCACTGGGAGGTGGGATGGTGATCCTGCCTGCTCTGCTCTGCTCGAAATGTCAGGCAGAAGTGAATTGTCCTGTCGTGGTCTCTTACAAATTTCCATCTCTCACTGAACAGATCCAATGTGGAAGCATAAATGGGCCTGCTGTAGGGCACGTGGGGTGATTGCAGGGGCTGGTGGCCTTGCAGGGCCACTCTTATCCACTGAGACCCTGTGGATAAAAAAGCAACAGACCAAAAAAAGTCAGAGCCCAAGGAATGAATGAGGTTGTGTCACTGGAGTCCCTGGCCTTGGAACGGGACTGTGTGAAAAGAACTCAAACAGGTCTTGAAGTCACCCAAAGATTTGTGATTTTGCTGCTTGCTGTAGGAGAGCCTGTGCTGTTCCTGACTGTTCCTGACTCCTGCATCCCCCAGAGAGAATATTGGGTCTATAATTGTGTTTGACTTGCTGCCTAGAAGGAGTCTTTAAAATCGAGACATCCTGAAGAGGTGCCAGAGTCTTCCTTGGATTCTGGTGCTGCGTGCCCTCCGTCTCCGGTTCAGATCCTCCCCGGAGACACTGACAGCAGCCTGTGTGCCCAGAACAAGGAGCAGGAGCTTGCTGGGGATGAAGCTGGGCACAAAGAAGATGCTGAGGTGGAAGGAGACGGCTCTGCAGCTGAGGAGCTGCCTCAGTCTGAGGGGGAGAGGAGCGCAGCGGGGCCGGAGGTGCCCGGCTGTCCCGGGCAGTCCNGTGGCTCCCTGGCATGCCCGTCCTGCTTGCACGGTGCCACCAGGCTTTGCATGCAGTAGGAAGCTTCTGGTGTTGTGGTGTGTGTCTGCAGCTGCTGGACTTGCTTCTGTTGTTGGTTACAGTTTAATGCTAATCACTGGAAACAGGAATTTCCCATCAGTTAGTGCCACTCAGGGCAGGGAAAACGTTACAGCTTGTGAAAAGATCACCCAAAGCCAGTTATAGCTGACTTGTCCAGCTCTGAAATTCACAGAAAATCCATAGTCAGTTATTGCAGGAGGAAAAACCTCCCTCCTCCTCCTCCACCTGTGTGTCTGATTGGCACAGTTCCCTCTTCTGCAGAGTTGCATTTGTGATCATCAAGGTGTGATGATAACAAAAGGTTTGCCTGTAATTGCCATTAAAATAGGATTCTGCCAGCCAAAGAGATTATTCTGGGATATTTTAGCAGCTGAGGTGAACTTGCCTGGAGAGAAGTTCCTTTTGTGTGGATTGATATATTTTGGTGTGTGTGTGATCCTGTGTTCAAGCATCAGGATCCTGCTTGGCCTCATTTGGGATATCCTGGGCACTGCCATCTCTCCTGGTGGGATGTCCTCAGGAGAACTCTGAGGCAAGTTGTCCAAAAGGAACATAACTTTCCAGCCACCCTAATCCCCATAGAAGGGGAAGCATGAGGGTGACTAAAGAAGTTCCCCTTGCCCACCTTTCTCTGGGTCTGGTGTCCCCAAGGAGCCTCGTGTTGGTTGGTGACTCTGGGAACCTCTGCTGGACAGGCTCCAGGAGCTGTCAGCACCAGGAATTGCAGGTGAAGCCCAGAGCTGCAGGATTTTTGGGAAGTGCCTGGAGCTGGACTCCTCTGTCCCCTCGTGCTGCTGGCTGCTCGCCCGGCCCCGGGGAGCTCTGGCAGAGCAGTGCCACACTCAGAACGTGCTCCAGGAGCACTGCAGCCCAGGGCTGGGAGCTGACAGCATTCCAGAGGCACTCTGATAAAAATACACCGCTAAAATATGCGCTCAGTGTACAGAACACGCCGTGCACAGGATGCAGGGAATGTTTGACAAGACACCGCAGCATTAATAAAACAGTGAGGAAGTGGGACGTGCGAGCAGGTCTGTTTGCATGCTGATGAGGGAGCCTTCTCCTGGCTATTCCCCTCTCCATGGACAGTGCTGTGGCCTCCCTGCTGCTGGGAGAGGCAGTTGAACCTTTGGGTGACTAAGCTTTAATTTGGGGTTTGTTTTTTCCCCTCATCTCTCAGCCTGCTGTGTTAGTCACGGGCTCTTTCTGAGCTCTGAGTGGTGCCTTGAGTCAGTGCCCACCCTCCAGGCTGTCCCACTGGGAGGTGGGATGGTGATCCTGCCTGCTCTGCTCTGCTCGAAATGTCAGGCAGAAGTGAATTGTCCTGTCGTGGTCTCTTACAAATTTCCATCTCTCACTGAACAGATCCAATGTGGAAGCATAAATGGGCCTGCTGTAGGGCACGTGGGGTGATTGCAGGGGCTGGTGGCCTTGCAGGGCCACTCTTATCCACTGAGACCCTGTGGATAAAAAAGCAACAGACCAAAAAAAGTCAGAGCCCAAGGAATGAATGAGGTTGTGTCACTGGAGTCCCTGGCCTTGGAACGGGACTGTGTGAAAAGAACTCAAACAGGTCTTGAAGTCACCCAAAGATTTGTGATTTTGCTGCTTGCTGTAGGAGAGCCTGTGCTGTTCCTGACTGTTCCTGACTCCTGCATCCCCCAGAGAGAATATTGGGTCTATAATTGTGTTTGACTTGCTGCCTAGAAGGAGTCTTTAAAATCGAGACATCCTGAAGAGGTGCCAGAGTCTTCCTTGGATTCTGGTGCTGCGTGCCCTCCGTCTCCGGTTCAGATCCTCCCCGGAGACACTGACAGCAGCCTGTGTGCCCAGAACAAGGAGCAGGAGCTTGCTGGGGATGAAGCTGGGCACAAAGAAGATGCTGAGGTGGAAGGAGACGGCTCTGCAGCTGAGGAGCTGCCTCAGTCTGAGGGGGAGAGGAGCGCAGCGGGGCCGGAGGTGCCCGGCTGTCCCGGGCAGTCCCGAGGCGCCGCTCCGGCTGCGGAAGGGGCCGGGGCAGATCAGCCGGCCAGCCTGGCTGCCACTGCTGACAGCGGGTCCTGTGCAGAAAAGGCACTGCATGAAGAGAGGGAGGAAGCAGCAGCTGATTCAAAATCAGAGGACTGGCTGGAGGATGGCAAAGTAAGAGACCTGCCTGTGTGGTTTTGGTGTTGGCTGTTCCCGTCGTCTCCTCAGGCCCTGACCCAGGAAAGCTCTTGGAGCACTGTGTGGTTTGCTGTGAAGTCCAAGTGCTTTCCTGGTCAGCAGGGCAGTCATTCCTGGGGGGGCATGAGTGCTCTGAATTCCCAGATGGGCATCTCAGGACTGAGCTGGGCAGTCATTCCCTCCTGCACACACCCAGTGCTGCCCAAAGCCACCGACAGGCAAAACCCTGGACTGCGCCGCGTGTTCGGAGCCTGGGAGGAGGAACAGCCTCAGCTTCCAGTGCTGCCGTCTGTCCTGGGCGAGCAGGGCTGATAATGAAGCTCATGCCGAGCCCAGCTGTCCGTGCTGCTTTGTTTCTCTCCTTCTGTTGTTTCTCTCAGCTTGCTCAGAGCTGGGGCAGACGTGTAAGGAGCTGCCTGGCGCCGCGTTCGCGGCTCCGTGCGGGGTGCGAGGTTGGAGCGGGGAAGGACGGAGCCTCAGGGCTGCTTCAGGAGCTGGAGCTGAGAGCACAGAACCTTCCAGTCCTTCCTCTCTGGGAGGAGAACTGGCCACACTGCAGGAGCAGGGGCTTGGGCTGAGTGGCACACGCTGCCCATGGCCTGGCCCCGCGGCTGGGCTGCCAGACACGCGCCGTCCGCTCGTGTTCACGTCCCGGAGCAGGAGCCGAGCCAGAGCGGGGATCTGATGAAGGATCTCTCTCCAATCTGGCTGCCTTCCTGCTGGTTCTGATGATTTCTCAAGTTCGCTGATGCGTAATGTCTGTAAGAAATGATAAACTACCAAAGGGAGCCTGGAAAACACGCTCTGTCCTGGAGAGCTGAGGGCGTTGCTTTCCCAAACTCATCCGCGTGCTTTGTGCACCTGAGTTGTTCTGCTGAAGTCAGCAGGGCCACAGGGTGTTCCCATCGAGCACTTCCCTGCAGCTGCAAATGGCTGGGAATGCAGGAGCCCTCGCTGCACTTAGGCACAGCAAAGTGGAATTTTAAAGTGCTTTTATGGCTCCAGTGCTGTGCTGCATGGTGGGCTGGGAGCTCTGAGAGCTGCAGAGATCCTTGCAGATGGAGAGGAAGCAAGTGCCTTTTATCAGGGGTGTTTGAAGAGCACTGCCCAGCCTGCCTCCTGCCCTCCTGTGGTGTTTTGTGCTTGTGCCGTGGGTCACACATCCTTGGTGTCTTCCCCACAATGTTCAGTCACCTTTTCTTCCCCAAGAGAGGCCAGACTTGTGCTGCCAGTAGCAGCTGCTGTGCTGGCAATGCCCAGGTGAAGCTGCAGGGGTAGGACATGTCCAGGCTGTAATGTGCTTTTCCTCTCAGCTTTCAAAGGCATCTGGGGCCAGCAGCTGTGAGCAGAACTTGCCTGTCTCCAAGTGCTCCGACCATGAGGTGGCTGAGCCTGGGGTGAGTCACCAAAAGCTCCATTTTCCTTGGCTGTGAGGGTCAGGTTCCTCTGGGATGGTGCAGTGCCCACCTCTCACAGCTGTGTGTGGCACAGGCCAGCAGTGCCACCCTGCACCTCGCAGGCTGGGGCTGTGGGTGAGGTAAGTATCCCTGGAAAAGTAGGTCAAGTCGAGCTGAGAGTGTACTTGGGTAATTGCAAAAAAGGAAAATAATAAGCAACGTAAGGATTGTGCTTTAGGGGCTCAGCAGCTTTGGCTGAGGGGGGTGTGTGTGGCTGGAGACCCCTCTGCACAGGGAGAGCAGGGGAGGGCGGCCCTGGGCTGGGGGGAGATGCCCATCAGCATCTCTTCATCTCCACAGGAAGCTGCCATTGCCATCTGCCAGTGGGAGCAGAGGCAGTGTGGCCAGCAAATGGCTGAGAATATCATTATTTACTGCCCTGCTCTCAGCCTGTGCTGCTGGCAAGGGCTCTGCCTCCTGTGTGCTGAGCCCCCCAGGCTGCCAGGAGGGGGGATTGCCTCCAAGGGGGGCTGGCTGGGAGGAAAGAAATTCCTGGAAATGTGCAGCAGTATCACAAAGGGGAGCAGCAGAGGGTGGGGAAGATGTGCCCCCTTTGGATGTTCCTTGTGCCATGCCTGCTAAGGTTGGTGGCACGGGAGGGTGCCCTGGGAGTGTGGCAGTACCCTCCCTGTGTGGCACTGGTGTCCCTTGGTCCCACTGGGAGGGCCCAGTGAAGGGAAATGCTGCTGAGCAGATGTCAGTGGGGTGGGGAGTGGGAATTCTGAGCTCTGTTGGGATAGTGCTCTCAGGATTTCTGGTTGCTCATCAGAGACTGATCCTTTGTGCTTTCTTTTTTAGGGCTTGGACTTGAAGAGCCAGCTCCCCGAGGAGGTTGTGGGGAGTGTGTCTCCTGGTTTGGACAGCCTGGAGTGCAAGGTCAGTGCTGTGAGAGGGGCCAGGGCTGGCTGTGAAGGGGCAGCTGCACTCCTGCTGTGGTGCTGTCAGTGAGGGCTGTGCACAGGGGGACAGGGCTTGGTGTGTCAAGTGCCAGGGGTCACAGCAGCACCACCAGTGCCTTGCTTTTCTGCAGAGAGGACGTGCAGGTGTGGCTGCACAAAGAGCACAAACCCTGAGCAGAGGTGGCTGGAGGGGGGTGCACAGGCAGGCTCCCCTGGGTGCTCTCCCTGTCCCAGTAGGAGAGGCAATAAATGGCTTTCCTGGGGAATGGAGGAAGTGGAGTCTCTTTGCCTTTCTTCTTTTGTGAGTGTATTTGTCCTTTTCTTTCTCTTAAGCAGATGGGAAGGATTTGTGTGGCAGAGCACGATAGAATCAATGGGAAGAAAAGGAGGTTAACTCCCTCTGACAGATTTTGGTAGAGGGAAGCTTATTTTTAAGCATTTGGTTGTCTTGCCTGCTTTAATGTAGGGGGGAAAGGGGCTCCTTTCAGAGAGTCTGTGGCACATGGAGTGTGCACACGTGTGTGTCAGCCTGGGAAGCAGCGCTGGTCAGGCAGCTCTGCCTGAAGATTGCTGTGCAGCTCTGGTTTATCCTTGTCTTCTCAGCATGGTTCTGAGCTGGCTTGCTCAGCCCCACGTTCCTCTGGAGCCCTCCCTCTCCATCTCAGTGGTGGTTGGAGGCAGGATCCAGGATCCAGCTGGGGTTACTCAGCCTTGCCCTGATTGTGAGCGGATCAGCTGCTCTGGAGGAGAGACCCCGAGTGGCAAACTCCCCACCTGTCCAGCAGAGAGGAGCAATCCTCTTTGCAAGGTTGTGTCTGGAGAATACACCTGTCCTCTCGTGCCTAATAATGAGCATAATCAGATGTGAAGGGAAAACAAAACATATGCCTGCTGTGCTCCCCCTCTCCCTCCCCGCAGAGCAGGCACTGTGCATGCAAATGCTGCTCGGAGCAGCCACGTTTGGGTTTATTACAGCCCTGTTTGGGGAGAGGTGGGTGTGAAATGGTGCTCCCTGCAGAACTGCAGCTGCTCTTTTGTGTCTGTGCTCACAGGCTCGGCTGGAACGGCTCGGGGCTGTAGGAATGTGCCATGCCAGGAGCTTGCCTTGCTTTGAATGTATTGGCAAAATATTCTGTTGTTAAAAAAAAATTAAAGACAAAAGGCACCTCTGGCAGCTCTGTGAGCACAGAATTGGAGGGGTTTTGTTGGTGTGTTTTGGCAGGAGCTGTGGTGGCTGCAGAGGCTCTGTGGGATGTGTCCTGCTAGACCTGGCAGGGGGGAGGCNGTGGAATCATGGAATGTCCCGAGTTGGAAGGAACCCACAAACATCATCAAAGTCTAACTCCTGGCCCCACACAGACACCCCAAAATCCCAGCCTGTGCCTGGGAGTGCTGTCCAAAGGCTCCTGGAGCTCTGGCAGCCTCGGGGCTGTGCCCATTCCCTGGGGAGCCTCAGGAAAAAGGCAAAGCTGTCCCCAGTGCTCAGTGCTGGCACCTTGCAGCGTGAGCTGAGCTGATGTGAGAGGGTCCCCTGGGCTCTGGGCTGTGCACAGGGAGGAGGTGGCCCATTATCTGCCATCCCTGTGTTCACTCAGCTGGTTCTGTGCCTGGAACATGTGAAATGTCCTCCGGGGATGCAGCTGGGCAGAAAACCAAGCTGCTGGGGCTTCTGGGGGCTGCTGAGGAGCCTGGGGCAGCAGGAGGGGCAAGGATCTGATAATTCCACGGACAAGGCTTAAGATCTGCCCTCGCTCCCTGCAGCTGGGGGCTGTCTTCACCTTCCAAACGTGTCCAGAGGTTCCTGCAGCCCCTGATGCCTGCTGGGCAGAGGGGCAGTGGGAGCCCTGTGCACGAGCTCAGAGGAGTTACCCTGTGAGCAGCTCCCCTCTTTCCAAGAGGATCTCCTTGCCCATTTGTCTGGCTCCTTCCCTTTCCCAGGCAGTGGTGACAGAGCCCATTTGGAGCGAGGAAACATTTGCTGAGCTCCTCGGTTCTGGGGAATTGCAGCCATCAGTTACAGGGCAGGAGGGGCTGGGGGCTGTGCCCAGGCTGATGTGATGGAAGGTGACAGCACTTGCAGGGAATCCTTCTGCCATTTGCTCTGCTGAACATTTGCATAAATTACTGAGGTTTAATTCTGCCTTGTTTTGGCCCTGCAGGGCAGGGGCTGAGCTCACCTGCTGGGCTCCCCAGACATTTATGAATGGGCCCTCCCTGCCTCCTGTGGGGCTGACAGGGGAGGGGGGAGGTCCTTCCCCTCCTCAGGTGTCCCTGCTGCAGGGACAGAGGGATCTGGGAGCTGGCAGGTGGGGAAAGGAGCAGCTGACTGTTTCACATTCCAATATTTTCTATTTGTATTTCAAGTATTTACTGTGCCATAAATGAGCCAACCAAATGCTCGGTGTGCTGCCAAGGGGGCTGGATTGCTGATGTGTCCTGGAGTCAGAAATCCCTGCACTGGTGGCTCTGTGCTTCACAGCCTGCCCTGGAACCTGGATGGGAGGCAGGACTGAGTCCTGCTGTGATTTTTGTCCCAGACAATGCATCCTTTGCTTCATTGCCACAGCACTTTGTGTGTCTGATGTTTCTCTTTTAGGAGATTTCTCTCCTGTGCTTTCCAGGGGGCTCAGGGTGATTTGGGATTGTAAAATGACCTTCAGGAAAGAAAAGCCAAACCTGTGTCCCCAGTTCTTAGTGCTGGCAGGGAGTTCCCCTTTTGTCCTGAGAACACTGAGCTCCCAGGCCTCCCCTTGTGCTTCTGGAAGGTTTCCTGGGATGGTTGGAGACCCTTGGATACCCTCAGGAGAGGAGCCTGGCACATCCAACGTTTTGGGACAGCCTGTGGGTGCCATGTGGCCCAGCTGATTCCATGGACCTTCAGCAGAACTCCTCTGAGGTCTTTGATGGTGAAGGAGCCCCAAACTCCAGCCTGTTTGCTTTTACCTGCAGGCCCAGGAACTGGGAGAAGAGGAAAAAGAGCAAAGCAAAGCCAGTGTAGAGGAGGAGCAAAGGAAAAGAACAGAAGCTGCTGAGAGGTATGGTCCAGACAGAGGCACAGGGGAGGCGTGGGCAGCTCCAGCTCCTGCTGCCTTTCCTGCCTTGCCCTCCCTGCTGTGCTCCCTGCAGCCTGCCCAGCTGTGCCCTGGGTGCTGCAGACTCTCCCAGGGCTCTCCCACTAAACTCTCGCTTCTCCTGCTGCCTCCTCAGCCCTGTCTCAGCTTCTGCCTTGTGGGCAGTGAAGGTGCTGCCCATCCTTTCCCTGGGGCTGTCCCAGCTGTGGCTCTGGCCTCTGCCTCCCTCACAGCTCCCACTGCTCTTGCCAGGATGGTCTGAGCCGTGTGCTGGGCCCTGAGCTGTCAATCAGGGCAGATGTGGCCACTGGCCATTGCCTGGTGACATCCTTACTGGTCCTGCTGGGCTGAGCCTGTAAAGGCTCCCAGGTGTCTGTTCCTGGTGCCAGGAGAGTCCAGCTGTGATGGGAACAGTCCTCTTCCTTCCACAGAGGTGGCCTTGACCAGGTGTGGGCATTAAGCTGTTTTGTATCCTGGTACCTGGACAGATCAGCAGCTGTTATCCCAAGAGGAATGCTGGCTTCCAGACCCCACTTACCACGAGGGCTGGGCTGTCTAGGGCAGCTCTTTCCAGCCTCTTTGTGGGGATTTGTTTGGAACAGTTGGAATGCTGTGCTCCCTCGAGCTCCTGCTCCTTGGAGAGCCCCAGCCTGGCATTTCCAGATGAGTTGTGTCAAAGCTCTTGGCCTCCACGCAGAGTTACACATTCTCCAGCACACTGGGAACCAAGGAGCTGCTGCCCGTGCCAGGAAAATTCATGAGCAGAAGCTGCAGTCCATCTTAATGACTGGCTCTGTGGGATTTGCAGCCTTGTTCTTGGAGGAGCTGTTCGTGTGAGGGTCTCCAAAAACGTGTTCTGCCCACAGGAATTGTCTCCTTATCACTTGGTTCCTGCTTCCCAGCTGAGCATCCTCTCTTTCTCTCTGCCTGTGAAGCTGCTCGTGCTTGCCTTGTCTCTGCTCTCTGTGCTTCTGAGATGAAGTAGGACTGTAGATACAAGCATGCCTGCCAACACTTCCATCTGTAATTTGGACAGCAGTGTGAGTATGGTTGTTAGGGCTGACGCACCTTGGGGACGTTCTCCAAGGGCCTGGATAGAGTGGGATAACCCAGGGAAGGGATCCAGCTCTCTGAGGCTGACATCCATTATATCCATTGTGTCCTCAGCTGCCTCTAGTCCAACAGGAGGTGGTGGGAATGGTGTGGAGCTTCCCTGTGGCGTTGGCAGCCCCGTGTTGGCCAGGCAGGTCCTGTTGGCAGGCATGGCTTGGTGCCCACCCGTGTCACCTGCACATCCTCGTCCACCTGCAGCAGCCACTTGCCTCTGACCTGAGCTAATCTCATCCCCTGTGCCCTCCTTTGTGCTGCCAAGTGAGAGGGATCTCGGTGCTTGTGAGACACCGGTGGAGCGTTGTGGGTTAGAAAACCCCGCTGGGGCGGAGGCTGCGGAGCCGGAGGAGGGAGCCCTGGATAGCCTGGTGGATCCCGAGGAGCTTCCTGCCCCACAGGACGTGTAAGGGCTTGCTGCAGTCCCTGGGGGTGTGACTGTGGCAGTTTTTGTGCTTTGTCCCCCGTGGTGGCCGGAGCTGGCGTGCCAAGCGGGAGCTGCGGTTGGCGCGGCGCTGCTCCGGCAGCTCCCCGTGACCTGCCAGCAGCTGCTCCCCTGCCCCAGTGCCAAGTGAGCAGCCTGGGAAGGGCAGGGCAGCAGCTCAGGCTCTGTGGGATGAGCTGTTTGCTGTGTCTTTGGGAAAGCCTTCCCCGTGCTGCTGCCGAGGCTGTGAGCGCTCACCCTCCCCGAGAAACACCTCCACACAGGGGTGCTGAGGGGTGCTGAGCTGGGGCAGGGCAAAACCCCATCAATCCACCTCATTGTACACCACTGGAATAATGAGGTCAGAGCCCAGCTCCTGCCCAGGCTGCTCTCTGTGCTGCTCCATGGGTGGTATTTGTGGATTCCTACCTGCAGCCCCCTGAGACACAGGAGCTGGGTGGATGTGAGTGTGCTGAGTTGGCATTCCCTGTCAAATGACACATCAGCAGAGGCAGCTGGAGAAATGAGGCAGCGTGTCTCTGGGGACAGGGTGATGGGGAAGGAATCTGCTCTGCCAGGAGCTGTGTGAATGTGTGTGTGCTGCCTGGGTCTCCTTTGGAGCAAGAACTGGGCCAAAAGGAACAACGTGGTAACCAGGTGGAAGTGGCTGAATTGCTCTGCAGAGCAGCTTGATAAAGGACACCTGCTGCAGGAGGTGGTGTGGGGGGCACCAGTGAGGGGGATTGTTCCAGAACCCCACCACTTTCCTCTCTCTTGCTCTTTTTGCTAATGGCTGCAGAAATGACCTTTTCTCTCCTGACTCAAGGCTGAATAGCTGGGGCTGTTATTTCCCTGATTCCTGGCAGAAGTCCCTCTGCCTTGCACTGCCAGTCTCACAGCATGGTGAGACCTTCCTGCTCCAGCCTTCACTAGCAAAGAACAAAAATGTTTCTTCCTAGACTAATCTCGATTTTCCCCTCCTTCCCTTTTAGCTTCTCTCAGACTTGTAATTTTGCTGCTGTCTGTCTTTAAAAAAAAGCTTAATTAGAACCAGATTGGGTTTGAATTTTTGGAGTGCTGAGGGCTTTCCGTTGCCTGGAGCTGGCAAATTCCCAGCACACTTTAGGTTGCAATTGCAGAAAAATACCTGGTCCATGAGAAGCACCAATCCCTGTGCTGGGAGCAGGTACTGATGGCATCTGCTCCTGTGCCTGGCAGCCTGGCCAGGGCTTTTCATCAAGAGAGATTTTATTGACCTCACAAGGTGAGCTCTGGTGAGCCAAAATCAGAGTTATTTAGGCCTGGAGTGCAGCTGGGGCTCAATTTATCAGCTGGAGATTCTCTGGGAGGCACCAGGAGCATCCACCAGTGATCCTCAGGATCCACCTGAGGTCAGCACTGGAGCTTCTGGAGTTTTTGATGGCTCTGAGATTTTTGGAGTCGATGCTCTGTGGAGGAGGTTCCTGTTCCTTTTATGTTACTCTGTTTTCTGTCATCCTTTTGCCAAAGGAGCTTTTTCTCCTTGGTAGGCAACCTGAGGAGGAAATGGAGCAGTCCTTGAACCAGTCTAATGATGAATCCCTGGAGGAAATAGTCAAGGAGGTGGAGACAGAGCCGGAGCAAGAGGAAATACATTTATTTCAAGCAAAGGAGGAGAAAATTCAGCAATTCCAGGAGGAGATGAGGCAGAAGGAGGAGGAGGAGGAAGCTGAAAAGCTTCATCAGCAAAAAGAAAAACCCCTCAGGTACTTTCCTTTTTTACTCCATCTCCTCCAAGCCTTTCCAAGGTGGGATTTCATTGCTGCTGGCCACAGGCTGGTGCTGCTCTGCAGAGCTGGGGGAAAGGAGAAAGATCAGGGCTCTCAGAGAGGAGGAGGAGGATTAGGAGGAGGAGGATGAGGAGGAAGGACAGTCTTTGGCACAGTGTGCATGAGGGTCTGCAAACCCTGGGGTGGACAGTGCCCCACTGGTTGCCAGGAGAGGCAGGAGAGCATCCTGCAGGCTGAGCTCTGATCCCACACACACACAGAGCTGTGGCTATGGAGAACCTGGGAGAAGTTTCCAGCTCAGTGCTTGGAGCTCTCCCACCTGGCAGATGTTCAAATCCTGGCTTAAATGGTGGGAACAGGACTGGAAATGGGAGCATTAGAGGAGATGAGGTTACCCCAGAGGAGATATCTGCAGTTCTGATAGGGGATGTTTTACAGAGGGACTTCCAGACAAGGCTTCCAGCAATAGGGTAGGGATGGCTGTGGGAAAGCAGGATCTGAGAGCAGTGCAGGGGGTGGAACAGCACTGCCAGCTGTGTCCTTTCCCTGGGGGAATTTTTCTCTTGAGGCTTCTGTATTATCTTGCTGGACTTGATGCTTACATTCTGAGCAGCCAGAAACAGCATATTGACATGGAAGATTGTGGGGATGCAGTCTGGGTGTGAAGAAAGATGTAGAAATGGCACCTGAAGGGGAAAAAAAAAAGTGTAGGAAAAGGTATAATATGGAAATATGGAGCTTGCAGATGTGCTAATGCACCCAGGTACCTTGCCTGGGAGCCTGCATCCATTTGAGGAGAGTTGATTTCACTCTCCTGAAAAAAAAAAAAGGAAAAAAAAAAAAAGACCAAAAGCAATGTAAACTGTGATGATATAGCAAGTTTTAAAGGCACACTGCTCAGGTTTGGTGCTGGGGCTGCATCTCCTGTGCCAGCAGCAGGTCCTGCAGGTGTGGGGGGGAATGAGTCTGTCACCACAGCCAGGGAGATCCCCAGCTGAGCTGAAGCCCTTGGAGAGGTGACTGGGGGGGATACTGAAGCCTCCTGAACCTGTTTTCTTCCTTTTTATTTTCTGTCTCAGCACTCCAGAAGAAGATCTGGCAAATTCTGAGCAGGAAGAGTTGCTTGTCAGAGAGGAAAAAGCCGAGAGACTGGAAAAGCTGCGGGCCCAAATGGCCTCAGAGATGGAGGCAGAGGAGGAGAGGATGAGGTGAGAGGCCCTGCTCCATCCCTGGGGCTGTGAGGTGCTGGTTTGGGAGGGAAGGGTCGGGCACATCCCCAGCAGCTGCTCAGGGGGAGGCCCTGAGCCTCCCTGCCCTGGCAGCAGCTCCGAGCCCTGGGCTCCCAGCACTGGATCCCGACTCCTGTGCTCTTCTTCCAAACCTACCAGGGCAGAGCAGGAGGCCAGGCTGCAGAAGCTCAGGGAGGAGTGGGAATCCCAGCAGCTGGAGGAGAAGGAGAGCCTGGAGAGGAAGCAGCAGCTTGCCTTGGAGGAAATGAAGCTGGCAGTGGAGGAAGCCCAGCGGAAGGAGAGGAGCCAGCTGGAACAGGAGAAGGAGCAGTTCCTGAGCGAGCTCAGGGACAGCTTAGACAGGGAGAAGAAGAAGGTGAGAGCTTCATTGATCCCTTCCTGCTCACCTGCCTGGCCTGGCAGTGCAAGGTGTTGGGATTAGCTCACACCTGCAGTGCTTGTGACAGCTCAGAGCAGCAAGGGAAGCTGCCAGCTGGGCTGCTGGAGCGCAGGGAGGTGGGCAGGAGAACTCCCCCCGTGGTACTACAGTGGTGATTCATTAACAATTATTTCAGTGGCCACTCTGCATCTGAAGACAAGATAAGGATCACTGTGCCAAGCTAAACCAAGCCCTGTTATCAGATCAGAACTAAACTGAGCCACTTTATCAGCTTCCAACACCTCTTTGGCTGCTGCTTTATTCCTGCAGGGACCTGGGGACCCTTCAGTGGGGCAATTTCCAATCCCTCCAGCACAGCATGACAGGGATTCATGAGATCCCCTGGGAGGGAAAGCACAGAGAAAGTAAAGGCACCTTGTAGTGATGCTGTGTGGAAGGGGGGGTTACTGCTGTGCTTTTTGGTGCTTTTGGATAGAATTTAATTGCAAAGCACCTTGTCCCCACACGCAGAGGTTTCCCAGCAGACTGTTTTGTTCTGTTTCCATAGGCAGCAGAGGAGCTGGAAGAACAGTTTGCCAGTGAGCTCCAGCAGCTGAAGTCTGCAGCAGAAGAGAAGCACCATAAGGTGAGGATGGTGTCCTTAGAATGTAAATTGTTGGGGTTTTTTTAAAGTCACGCTGTCACCAAAGGTGGCAGGGAGGGTGGCATGAATTTCTTTTCCCATCCCTAGCTGTGGTTCTGCTCTGGCTCAGTGTTTGGCCGTGCTCCAGGCAGGGGGTGGTGAGGCTGTGCCTGCTCTGCCGAGGGCACGGAATGGATCTGTGGAACAGGCTGACCAGTCTCTGTGGGTGGCTGTCCTGGCAGGTCATTTCCAGCCTGCAAGCCCAGCTGGCAGAGGCACAGAGCAGCCAGGAGGCCCAGCTGCGTGAGGAGCTGCAGAGAGCAGATCAGAAAGTGCAGCTCAGCGCCCTCCAAGTGAAGGAATACGAGCGGGAGGTGAGCGTTGCTTTTGTGCTGAAGGCTCCTGAGAGCTCTGAGAGCCCAGTGACAGCGGGGCCTTGGGGCAGGGCCCCCAGCATCTCACCTCAGCGGGGTGAAGGCTTTGTGCTCCCAGGACACAGCCCCTGATCCCGCTCTGGGCTTGGGCTCTGGAGGGAGGCTCGTTTTTGGGAGGGCAGTGCTGCAATCCAGGGCTCCCTCTTTCCCTGCCACCCCTGCAGCTGAGCGAGCTGATGAGCGACAGACGCCGGGAAGTGGAGAGGGAGCACGAGAGGAGAATGGAGAGGATGAGGGAGGAGCACCGGGAGGCCCTGGCACGGATCCAGGAGCAGTACCAGGAGGAGGTGCTGATGGGCTGGGTTTCCATGAGTGCTGTGTGCCTGTGCTGTATTTGGGGATCCCTGTGCCTCACAGAGGTGTTTCCCTGTCCCCATGGCTGGGTTTCCATCAGTGCTGTGTTTGGGGATCCCTGTGCCCAACAGAGGTGTTTCCCTGTCCCCATGGCTGGGTTTCCATCAGTGCTGTGTTTGGGGATCCCTGTGCCTCACAGAGGTGTCTCCCTGTCCCCTGGCCGGGCTGGGTTCCAATCAGTGGTGNTGCTGTGTTTGGGGATCCCTGTGCCCAACAGAGGTGTTTCCCTGTCCCCATGGGTTCCCATCAGTGCTGTGTTTGGAGATCCCTGTGCCTCACAGAGCTGTTTCCCTGTCCCCTGGCTGGGCTGGGTTCCCATCAGTGCTGTGTTTGGGGATTCCTGTGCCTCACAGAGCTGTTTCCCTGTCCCCTGGCCGGGCAGGAGCAGAAGCAGAGGTCAGAGCTGCTGGAGGGGCTGCGGGCCGAGGCTGCGCGGCTGCGGCAGCTCCACGACGCCGACCTGAAGGAGCTGCAGGCAGAGCTGGAGGGGAGGCTGAGTGCCCTGCAGCAGAGGCACAGGGAAAAGGTGAGCAGCAGGCTGTGCCCCTGGCCCTTGGCACTCCTGAGGGATGGCCTGGAGGCTCCACACCTTGTTCCCCTGCCACCCTGCGTGGCAGACACAGGTGGCAGGTCACGCTTCCCAGTTTGTGTTTTCCTGGTGAGGGAGGAGCTGGTGCCTTTCTCTTTAACTCAGCTCCCTGTGCAGGAAAGAAAGCTCCAGGATGCAGAGAACGAGCTTGAAATCCGCATGAAAAGCGTCCAAGCCAGATCAGAGCAGCTGCTCAGCCAGGTGAGTGGGCCTGTTGGGCTCAGAGCTTCCCTGATCCATGCCAGTCCTTTGGCTGCTTCCTCACGGGGAACTGTTCAGAAAAGCTCAGCCAGGGCTTCTGCTGCCATCCCACTTCCAGGTGAAACTTTGTCACGAGTCAGAGCAGGGCTGAGCCTTGCTGGTTGCTGTGGAAGTCCGAGCTCTGGGTTTGCTCAGTGCTTTGGGGGGCAGGGAGTGGCCGTGGGAGGGGTCCTAAAGCAAAGCTGACAACACTCCTTGTGCATTTTGGTCTTGAGACTCAGGTGCTGCTCAGCATCAGCAGTGTCCTGGCTCTGACACTCCCCTGCCTTCTCCCGTGTCACAGGAGTCATCCCTGCAAAGGAGGAGGCAGCTGCTGCTGGATGAGGACAGACAGATGCAGCTGGAAAGAGATGTACGGACACACCTGGGCTCTGGGGAGGGGCTGGGCAGCACCACACAACTGGGCTTTAGGAAACAAAGTGCTGGGAGGTGGGTTAGTTCTGAGCTCCCCAAAGGGAGGAGCCAGTCCTGTTCTCCCAGGGCTGGTGGGTGGCTGTGGGCTCTGGGACCCTGTGTGCCCCTGGTTTCACCCTTGGGGAAATGGCTGTGAGGGATTTTCTGGTTTTCTTC
Organism: Aegithalos caudatus; assembly: GCA_013389925.1. Taxonomy (NCBI): domain Eukaryota; kingdom Metazoa; phylum Chordata; class Aves; order Passeriformes; family Aegithalidae; genus Aegithalos; species Aegithalos caudatus. The sequence continues at coordinate 205,678 of WEIU01019048.1, read as the reverse complement.
CAGGAGGCTGCCCTAGCCTCTCAGCTGTGCCTGGAGGAGAGCAAGAAGGAGCATTCCAGCCTCCTGGAGTCTGTCAGGCAGCTGAGGAAGACCCTGGAGGAGCTGCAGGACCAGAAGGCTGAGCTGGAGGCCCAGGTGGATTTGTTGCAGAGCCGCAGCCAGAGGCTGCAGAAACGCATTGGGTGTGTGTGAGAAATTTCCTCTACTACCAAAAAATCTGCCCTGTGCCCCTGACAAACCTCTCTAACCTAACCTGGGCCTCTCCTTGAGCCCTGTGTTGGGCCATGTTCCTTCAGAATCCTGAGGTGCTCATTGAGGGCAGAGTTGCTGGGGGCTGGTTCCTGATTTTTTATTAACTCAGGGTGTGAATTTGCTCCTTCTCTCCTCTGCATGCTGGGTTTGTTTGTTTCTTCCACTCCTGCCTTGGGAGGTTAATGAGGTGCTGTGAGAGGGGCACTGAAATGCAGAGATTTTCCTGAGGTGGCTGAGGAAGGGTGGGAAGCAGTTTCCCTGCCCAGCCAGGTTTACACTTGGTGTAACACCACAGACCAGCCCTGTGGCCCTGGAGGTGACTCTGGACACCACTGCAGGCTAATCACTGCCTCTGCTTTTGCTTTTCCCTGTGGCAGAGAGCTGGAGGAAGCAATCAGGAGCAAGCAGGAGGCTCTGAAAGAACTGGAGGCAGAAGAAAGTGTGGAATCTCCAAGAAAGCAAGCTGAGCTCCGTGTTGAAGACCTGAGAGGAGCTCCTCAAGCTGTGAGTAAAGCAGCCTGTGAAGGTGTTTGCCTTGTGAGATCTGAGGCTGAAAGCCCCTTGAAAATCCCGGCATTTGTTCCTTCCGTGTGAAATCATTTGAGATGCAGAGATGGATTTCTCTTTGCTGCTGTGTTCAGTAGTATTTGCAGATGTCTGCCTATTATGAGTGGGTGGAGAGGAGTGTGGGATACTCAAATCAAAAGCAGGATAGAAATGTCTTTGTTACCTTCAAAAGTGACATCAAGAACACCCCTGGTCTGTGTTTGGATCTGGGCAGTGCCGTGGTGATGTCATTCCAAGCTTTTGCTCCTCACTGGATTCTTAGGAGGCCCTGGGTGTTTCTCCCAGCCCTGTTTCATAGTTTTTGCTGTGTCCCCCTCTCAGGACTCCTCCAAGGAGCCTTCCCCAGCCTCCCAGAGCCCCGAGGAGGGCGAGCTGCAGTTTGATCGGTGAGCATCCCTGCGCCAGGAAAACTCTGCTCGAGATTCCGGCTGGCCTTTGCACCGTGGGCACTGAGCAGCCCTTTGTGGGGCTGCAGTGTGAGGTGTGCAGCAGCAGGGGCAGCCAGGCCAGCCCTGCCTGTTCCCTGCAGTGTCCAGAGCTACCCCACAGCCGAGGGGCAGTCCCTGCGCAGCACCAAGGAGTTCCTGCTGCGCCAGAGCCGCTCCCTGCGCCGGCAGCGCTCGGCGCTCAGGGCTGCCAGCCTGCAGTGGCACCAGCGCCTGCACAGGGCCCAGGAGGCTGTGCAGGACCCCAACAGCTCCCAGCTCCTGCAGGGAATGCACTGGAACCTGGAGGAGGTGAGCCCTGCGCTCGGGGGTTGGTGGCTTCCCGCAGCGCTGGCCTCGGCCCCTGGCTGTGCAGGGCCGTGGTGCTGTGGGCTTGGTGACCCTCCTGGCTGTGGGTTTGGAAGTGAAACCTCCTTTTCCTTGGGCTGAACCTGCTTTGAGCTGTGTGCCCTGCTGGCTGTGCACACCCCTTCCCGGACTCTCGAGGGCTGGGGAGCGATTTCAGTGCAGCAGCACCTCCTGTGCTGAGGAGAATGAAGTGATAAAAGCCACCCCAGCTGCTTGTTTCCTGTCATTCAGTAGATTGTTTCCTGTCATTCCTGTTTTATTTCCCTCCTTGGCATGGCTGTTGGTCTGTGCAGGCAGCAAAGGAGTTGGACAAGATGAAGTCAGCCATGGAGAAAGGACATGTGCTGCTGAAGAAGAAGGAGGAGAAGCTCAGCCAGCTGGAGTCCTCGCTGCTGGAGGAGGTAAACTCCAGCATTCCCCCTGCCCACAGCTCTTGGCCTCCTCCCTCAGGCAGGGGGGGCTGTGAGGGGCTCGTGGTCCTGTCAGGGCTGTTGAGCTGGTGGCCAAAGGCTGGTGTTTGCCAGCAGAGCTGGATTTTGGAACCACGTTCTGTGAGAGCACCAGGCTGTAGAAAGCAGCTTGGAAAAGCTGCATGGATTGAGCCTGGAGAAAACAGGGGCAGGTCACCTCATGTGAGCTGGGATGGAGCCTGCTCTCCTGACCAAGGGCAGCCTTGGAATGTTTGGCTGTGCCTGGCACCACGTGCCCTTAGGCAGGGCAGCAGCAGATGCAGGAGCTGCAGACCTTTGGTGGTCAAACTCTTGCCCTTGGCGCAGAGAAGCCAGCCCTGCAGGAGCTGTGAGGTTTTTCAGAGCACAAAGCACTCTGACTCCTGCTGGAGGGGCTGGTGCACGTGGCTGCTGGGTCTGGCCTCTTGCACTTGCAGAGCCAGAACAGTCTCTGGACGTTCAGACTTTGCTGTCAGAGGCTGAAGACAAGTTTGCCTTCACTTGACCTGTGCCTGACTGCAGTCCAGCTTTGTAGACAAGCTGTAGGCAGATTTCCAGTAGCTTTTATGTTCCAGGGATGATACAGCAGGTTTTACTGGCACTGTGTTCCTCCTCCTGACCAGCTCTCAGATGAGGATACACTGAAGAGTTTTGCATGCAAGAAGATGGTGACTTTTGATCTGAACACCTCTGAGGACACAAACAGCACCTCCAGTGTGAATCTGGGCCAGTCTAGATGTAAGTGCCCTACATGTGAGGCTCTCAGCCTGCTCTGCCTTCCCCTCTCTGCTCTGTGGTGTCCCTGTCCTCATTTGTGTTCAGCTGTGTCCAAGGCAGGTCTGGGACTGCTCTGTGTACCACACCTGAGTGCAAACAATTGTTTCCTGCCTGTAGTGGCAGATAAGAGGGATGAGATCTGTGATCAAACCTGCCCTTTAAATCTCTGTGGATTATTAAATCTCTCTGATTTCCCTCAGATCCTGCAGATCTGTATTGCTCTTCTGCAGGAGTCTGGGCTTCCCCTTCTTCATCCAAGTTGCTGTGATTCCCTCTCTGCTGTTTGTGCCTTTTCTTGTGCTTTGGCTGCCTATAACTGGAGTTGTGCTGGGGGAGGAAGGACAGGCACACAGGAGGGCTGGGTTGCTTGCTTGCACAAAGGCTGCCCTTGTTAGGGCTTGTCTGTGATTCCTTTCTTCCCTTTTCTTCCCTCAGCTGACTTGAGAACGGATTTCTGGTCTGTCCTCCAGCAGGACAAGATCCAGCACCTGAGGGACTCTGTGCAGAGCATCACCAGTGAGCTCAACGGGGTCCTGGGGCTCCTGGACTCCCTGAGCCGTCACCAGCCTCCTCTCTTCACCTCCACACCCCACGAGGGCATCCCTCTTCCCACACATCCCTTCTTGGGAGGCCTGGGAGGGGGCAGCTCCCTGGGGAATCCCCCCAGGGCCTCCTCCCTGGACCAGTGGGCCCGGAGCAACGGGCTCAGCTCTAGTCATCCCATCTCAGGGCAGTCAGTGGACAACATGCTGACACAGAAATGGCACAGGTATTTCCCAGGTGAGTCTCCTGGCCTTATCCCACCTGCTTTGCTGCCTGCAGCTTCTGATTTTGTCTCATGCTTCCAGTGCTGGGAAAGGTGGGGGCACTGGTGCTGCTGGTAGGAAGGGGGATAAGGGGATAAAGGATGAGAAGCTGATTCCAGAAGTGCAGCATGGGGCTGCTCCTTTGATCCTGCTCTTTAATACACACCCAAGGAAGCAGCAAAGGAGGAGCCAGCCCTGTCCCCTGGGAGCCCCCTCCCAGGGGCACACAGGGATCTCCATCTGTTTCCTGGGTGTCCTTGTAGGGACAGCGTGTTGGTGGTGCAGGACAGCAAACTCACCCGGCTGTGGGGATTTTGGGGGGTCTGTACTGAATGTCTGTTTTCCAGGTGGGTTCTCGTCGCTCAGTGGGAGTCCTGGGCCTCTGGTCAGCCAGCTGGGATATGTCCCTGCAGAGTAAGGGCCTTCTTCCTCGGGCTGTTTCACTGGGCTGCTGCTGTTTCTCTGCAGTGATTATTAGGTCACTTAGCACGTAACTAGTAGATAACAATTTGATAATGACTATGAACTACTTATTAAGGAGAAAAGGTAAACTATCAGTATATATATATTAGAGGAGGTGTTTTTTTCTTCAGCAGCCCATCACTTTCTCACCTCTGGGATAATTTCTTCCCAGACCTCTTTTTTTCCCCACTTATCCCCCCTCTCTCTCTCACTGCCACAGTGAACAACTCCGGCTCTTCCAGCATTCCAAGTTCAGTGAGCCAGAGAAGAAGAATATTGAGGAGATGATTGAGAGCAACAAGAAATGGCTGAAAGGCTTCAAGAAGGATACCAAAGTGTATCTTTTACCTGGGTCTGGTCTTTAATTGCCTTCCTGCTTCCTGCAGAAGGTAGGAGAGGGTGGCAGGAGGGTGTGAAATGAAGAATTGAGCTGCAGTTTCGAGTGCCTGGCTCTGCAGAGGAATGTGGTGTTTAGCAGGTGATGGAGCAGCAGTGATCTGTGTGCTGCTCTCTGGGCTGTACAGGGCTGAGGGAGTTTCCCTTCCTGTCCCTGCTTGTGTTGTGATGTTCTTTAGTGATGCTGCTCAGCTGGAAAGGAGCAGTATGAGCTGGGAATGTGAGGATTTAAAAATATGGACCAAGTAGTGCAGAATTGAGGATGGGGTGGGCAAGAAAGGAGTCTGGCTTTGCAGGGCTGCTTCTGGTGCTGTGGATGGAGCCCTTGGTCATGGGCAGGGCCTGCTGAGCAGCCTAGGAGGAGGTGAGGGCACCTGGAGATGTGTGCACTGGGCACATGGTGGGGCAGGGAGGGCTGGGCTGCCCCTGGAGCTCTCTCCAGCTCTGAGGAATCTTGTAGCATGGGATGGATCCAGAGAGTGAGACCTGTCTGTGCTGTGAGCTGGGATGCTCCCAGGCTCTGTGGTTCCAGCCCTGTGCTGGGGCTGTTGGTGTCTCCTCAGTGTACACTGATATTAGCAGCAAATCCCCATGGCTGTCCTGAGCATGGTTTGCCTCTGAATTCCCTAATCCCTCTCTAATTCCATGTGACTGGGATGCAGCAGGCTAAATACAGCCTGAGTGCACTGGGCTGGCTCAGTACCTGGTACCTGTCCTGTCTGTGCTAATTCCTGCTGTAAGCCAGGTTTTCCTTCACCCAGCTCTCAGACCTCTCTCCCCACGGGCACAGAAGCCCCCAGGCAGCATCCCCAGCCTCCTCCAGCTGGGACTGGATGAAAACAGAGACATCAAGGTGTACCACTACTGAAAGGTGGGGTTTTTCTCTGCAGGGGTGGAGGGGGGGCCTGTGCAGTGTCCCCAGGCTGGGCTGGGTGTTGGTGATGCCCACCCAGGCACCTCCACTGTGTGTGTGTCCTTGGAACTGGGTGTTTTTGCAAGAGAGTGGAGGAAGGAGGAAGAGAACTTCCCAGGTGGATTCTTCTAATCCTGTAATGTGTCCAAATATACTTTATAGACTGTTTAATCCAGCGGTGACATATCAGGGCTTCAATAAATCAACATTTCCCTCATTAGTATTCCAGCGATGGCGAGGCAGAGCTGTGAATCACGGAGGACTTTGAGTAACTGGTCAAGGGGGAGGATGTGAATCCAGCTGAGGCTCTGCTGGAGGAGATGTGTCAGGAAATGAGCCTGCCCTGATGCCCAGCAAATGCTTGGTGGCAGGTGGGCCACGCCAGTTGGCCTCTGGCACGTGGGAGCAGCGGAATGGCTGTGGAGTCTGGGGATCAAGTCAGGGAATGGCACGTCCTGGCTCTTGGGGAATGTTCTGTTTATTTGGGGTGGAAGCAATGGGAACTGAGCCAAGAGTGGTGGATCTGGACGAGCCCTCCCTGCCCCTCTCACGCCAGGCTGGCCAGAGCTGTGCAGCAGAGCAGCTGCTGGGGCTCTGTCCCCTGGCACGGTGTGCCCTGGCACGGGGGGACACGGGCAGGGGCTGCTGCAGGCAGGGCTGAGGAGCTCCTGGGAGTGCTGAGACAGCCCCACCTGCATCCTCCCATGCCCTGATCCAGACCTGGCTCATGCACGGGGCTGGGGAGCCCTGCCACAAACCCTGGAGCAGCTCTGCAGGGATCCTGGGAGAGCAGGGGTGAGGAAAGGCTGGAACTCGTGCCAGAGGAGCTGGGCTGGGCAGCTCCTGCACCTCAGCTGTGACACGGTGCCTCGTGGCTGTGGTGTTCCTCTGGAAGGGCCACATCCAGAGGGTATCCCAGCCTGGAATTGGGAGGGGTTTCACTCCACCCAGCGGGGAGGAGTCAGGCTTTCATGGGAAGGTGGTGTTTGGTTGTCTTTGTCAGTATTTCCTCCGAGCTGACTGTAAATATTTTATGCTTTAAAAAGCTGCCGAGCCACTCGCCCGCTCTGGCTGACGAGGACGCTGCACTTCAAGGGAGCCCATCTGTGAGAAACCATCTTCAAAGCCACTCTCCTGAGACAGCTGCTGGGGGGAGGCTCTGAAGCTGCTGCCCCACAGCCCCGTGCTGTGTGAGCCCCTGGGGTGGGTGAGGGTGGGCAGTGGGGGGAGGCAGAGCCCCCCTGCTCTGCTCCCTGGGTGTGCACTGTGCTGGCACACGCCCTGAGCCTGGCATGGGGATGTTTACATGCAGATAGAAATATATTTTTGATGAACATAATTTTAAAACTCTTAAGAATGTATGTATTTTATTTTTTCTTGCTGTTTTTATAGAAATTTTGTTATTACTCAACCAGCCTTATTCCTTCCCGGGAAAGGAGGGATCAAAACACGGGTATCCCATCTGCTGTTGGAGTGCACAAACCCCTTCCTGTAGGGATTTTGCTTTTAGTTTGCTGGATGCTCAGAGGACACGTGGCAATCCTTCCAATCAGGGGTTTTAGAAGGGACCCCACAGTTGTGATTGCTGTAGCCAAAGCCATATCACTGAGTCTGTTCTGTGTTTTGGGAGAAGCATGCATTAGTGTGCAGGGAAGTGCCAGTCTTTTTAACAATAACTTGGTTTGAATCGTGCTCCTTTTTCATGTTAAAACCTGGGATAGCAGCTGTATCTGGTTTTGTATAAATTAAACCAACATGAGGCTGTTTTGTACGATGGTGGTGGTTGTCACTGTTTTGTGGTAGCTGGATATCCAGCCATACTCACCTCTCACATCTCCCCTGGTCTCTGGGCTCTCTCTTGTTTTGTCTTGTCAAGGTCATTTCTGGCAGTTCCCAAGACCACTTAAGCTCGCTGTGGCTTTGTTACCATTGTCCTTTTAAGTATTTGGACAGGGTAGCAGAGGCAGAGGCAGAGAGAAGAAAGCTAAAACCCAAAACTGGAGAATGCAAACAAGGCATTGCTCTGGGATCTGTTAAAGATGCCTCGCTGTAGATTGGCTGTGGCTGCTGATTTCCCATGGGTTGGGAGCAGCCAGGAATTGCCCCAGCAGCGTGCTGGGTGCTGCTGGGATGGCTGAGTAATGCTCTCACCAGGAATTAGGGAGGGTTGGTGACGTGCTATCTCTTCCCATGACTTATTCCCATCCCCTGCTCGCTCCTGCCAGCAGCCTGTGGGAGCTGGAGGGGCTGGAGAGGCTCGTGGGGAACAGGGTGTGCATCAGCTGCTTGTGCACAAGTGGAGGTTGGTAGCTTAAAAAGAAAACAACCCATCACCAGGCTTTTTTTGCCCCAGTTCCTGCTGTGCCTGAGCTGCACTGGTGTGTCTTTGCCCTCTGGAGAGCTGGATAAGAGCTGCTGGAGGAGCTCTGGTGGCAGCACACGCTGTCCAGGCAGGCACTGCTGTCTCCTACCCCACTGCTGAGCAGTTCAGGGCAGTTCTGAGACATCCCAAATGCCAGCAGGGGTGTGGGATCCTCCTGGGTGTGCTGGGATGGGTCCCCTCGGAGCAGGTGTGAGCCCAGGCTGGGCTGGGCTGTCTGTCCCTGCTCCCTGCTGTGCCTCTGTGCATGGAGCACAGGATTTGCCTTTCCTGGAATGCCAGCACCGTGTCTGTTGGAGAAACTGTGATTAGAAGAGCAAAAGGGCAGTGCCTGATTACTTCACCAAGCTGGGCAGGGGCTGTAAGCTCATTAAGGGGCTTGGCCTCTGCCTGCCCAAGGAGGGCCATCTCAGTGCTGGCTGTTTGGAGATCCTGACGTGCTGCTGGGGCTGAGGCTCACAGCCTGGCCATGCTGGGCACCCTGATGACAGCGCTGTTCTTCGTGGTGAGGGCGGTCAGACAGGTGAGTCTGGGCAGCAGGGAGCATTTGGTGCTCACCTGCCTGGGGCTGCTCTCTGCTGGGGCAGGGAGAGGAGGCAGCAGTTTCTCCTGCCCTCTTAGGAATGGCCTCTGTGCCTCCTAAACCTCCCTGGGCAGGAGGGCTGGGAGCTCTGGGGGTTGCTGTGAGTGGCAGGGGTGGGTTGTGGTCTCTGGTGATGGTTGTAGCTGAGCAGCTCTTTCTGTTCCTCTTCCTCTCCTGTCCTCTTCCCCTGCTGAAAAACCTTCCCTGTGTGCAGCTGGGGACCAACCTGTTCCGTGAGGAGCCCCTGCCTTACCTGGTGTACCAGCCCCTGCCCTGGCAGATCCAGTGCGTGTCCCAGAGCCGCCGCACCAGCCGGGACAGCGAGGTGAGGGCTGCTGGCACTGCCAGGACAGCCAGGTGAGGGCTGCTGGCACTGCCAGGACAGCCAGGTGAGGGCTGCTGGCACTGCCAGGACAGCCAGGTGAGGGCTGCTGGCACTGCCAGGACAGCCAGGTGAGGGCTGCTGGCACTGCCAGGACAGCCAGGTGAGGGCTGCTGGCACTGCCAGGACAGCCAGGTGAGGGCTTCCAGGCAGCCTGGAGGTGTAGGCAAGGGGGAAACATAATGCCAGAAGGGCAGGGGAAGCTGGAGAATATTGGAGAGGTATTTGCAGACAAATTCAAGCTTATTTATATGAATGTAAATATCCCCTGGAAGATCTGGCAGCCCAGGAGCTGCAGGTTCATGGTGTAGGGGCTGTCTCCCCACTGGTTTGAAATGCAGATCCAGTGAGGATAGTCTGTGCCAACATCCATCCATGGGCTGGAGCATCTCACAGCTCTGAGTTTGGATGCAAAGCTATTTCCTGCCTCTCCTTGGAGGTCTTCTCATAAATGCAGATTAATTAATCAGAACTAGTTAAGGGAACAACAGTAAGCATGTTCCAATTTCTTAAAGGGAAGGGAGAATGGAAAGGTTCTTGGCTGGCCTGAAAGGAACTGCCCTCACTGCCTCTGCCTGGGGTAGAACTAACTTTTATTTCTCTACCTTTCCAGAGAGGCAGGAACTCCCGGCACAACAGCATCTACTCTCTTTCTGGAGAGAAAGGTGAGTGTGGAACAGGCAGTAAAAAACCTCAATCAACACAAGTAATGAGTGGAACTCATGGCTGGGACTGGATGCAGCAGAGGAGCAGGCATTGCAGTATCTGCATCCTTCTTGGCCTGCCTCCCACAATCTGTGTGTGATGTTATTAAGGGGTATTTGATGATGAGGTATTTGTTAACGTGTTAACATCAGCCAGTGAAGGTCCAAGTGCTGCAGGGCTGGATATAACAACCCCACCCGTGTGTCTGTGCACATCCCTGCTCCCCTCTTCCCAGGAAACCTGCCCCATTGACTCAGGTGGGGTCATGCTGCCCCATAAAACAGCCCCCTTCTCCTTGTTCTGGGAAAACCACCTGGAATTTTCCCCCCCCCTTCTCTTTGCTCTTGTGTCCAAGGCTGTGCAGTGCTCAGCAAAGAGGATTTGAGCCGTTCTATTCTGGGTGCCAAGCGGATAACGGGGGCTGGGGCTGGGGCTGCCAGCCCTCCTCCATCCCAGGAGCTCTGCCCAGCCTGCTGCTGGGCTGGGGCCTTCACCCCACATGGGTGCAGGTCTGGGGGAGCCAGGGGCTGAGCCCCTCGGGCAGGTGGGTTTGGCAGAGCTCATCCTGGCAGTGCCCAGCAGTGCCTGTGCTCAGCCTCCGCCCTTGGGCAGGATTCACAGCTGGCAGGGGCTCGTTGAGCAGGGCAGGGGGGAGCCCACTCCTCCTTTTATTTGTCCTTTTGCTCTGCAGTGTCTTTTAGGCAGTGAAGGGGAATGGGTTCAGGTGGCAGTGGTGAGTTTATACAGCAGCATCTGGCCCCAGGATTCCTGATGGCTGCTCGGGGGGTGCTTAGCAGTGACACACCGGCTTAGAGGAGCACTGCTGAGTGCCTTTGATGCCGTTCCTGTTGAATTTCACAATACTTCCCTGATGCCACATTAAGTGGGAGTGGGGAGGGCTCCCATTTGTCAGCGTGAGAGCTTTATTGCTGCGTGGGGCCGGGCTTTTTTTCTAATCTTATTTGTGTGTGCGAAAGTAAGTGAGCATCATACGTGGTGATTAAACGTGGGGAAGCTGCGGCCTTCAGGGAGTGGAGCTGTGTAAATACAGGGCTTAGCACTGCCAGGGAGGCTGGGCTCTGCTTTGCCTCCTGCTCCTCCTGCCCTGGAGATGTCTCTGTGAGCCGGTGGAGTTGTGGTTTCATGCTGTGGGCCCTGCAGTAAGGACAACTGTGCTGTCTGGGGAATGGGGAGGCCACTGGCCCCGTGGGGGTGATGCCAGAGCCCTGCCCTGCTCCGTGGAGCCTGCTCAGGGCTGCTGGCACTCTCTGTGCTCACTGTGATGCTCTGTTGTCCCCCCAGGTGACGTGACCCCTGATGCCAGCAAGGAGAGCACGGTCACTGACCCTTCTGAGAGGGCAGCCATCACCATCCAGACCCACTTCAGGAGGTACCAGCAGCAGAAGCAGGAGAAGAAGTAGCCACAGCAGCCACCTATGGCCTGCACTGTCCCTCCTGTTTGTCTGTTCTGTACCCCAGAGACATTTGGGGCTGTGGTGACTGAACCTGCCCCTGATACGTAGCTCCTGGTGCAGGTGTAGGTTCTCTGCCCTTGTGTTGGTGCTCACAGGGAGTTCTCTGTCCTGCTCAGTCTTTCCCCAGACAGCTTCACCTCATGGGCCGGCTGCTGGGGACAGGGCACATTTGGGAGCCTTGGCCAGCCTTTGGGTGGTGCTGTGGGTCCCAGCAGCTGCGTGGGTGGGAGGGGGTCCTGGTGGGATTTGTGTCACCCCAGGAACCCTCCCCTGTGCCTGCACCTCCTCCACTCTGCCTCTGGAGCCAGGTGGAACCTGGTGAAAGCTGGACTCTGCCTTTGTCCCTGCTCAGCAGAGGGGCCAGCACGGTGTCCAGGGGCCAGCCTGGAGTCCAGGGGCCAGCCTGGAGTGGGACATTCCAAGGGAAGGTGCTACAGGCTGTCAGGGCAGCAGGAGGTGAGCTGGGAGCTGCTCTTACCTTTTCTTGGGGACAACTGGTTGGGGTGTCCTGGTTCCAGAGCAGGCACTGGGTGGGTCTGTCCTGAAGCTGACCCCACTTTCCTTCCTGAGCCAGCCCTGGTAATGCTGGTGCTGGCCTTGGAGCCCACCCAGCCCCCTGGCCTGGTCTGTGCATCTCTGAGCTCCATGGAAGGCAGAGCTGGGCTGGCATGGCCTGAATGGGCTGTTCTCTTTCACATGCTGCTGTGGGGAGGGCAGGGGGCTCCCTGAGAGCAGGGGGGTGGTGGGGGCTCACAGGGAGTGCTGGAAACTTGTGCTGTGTTAAACTGTGCAAGGGCAGGGCTTGTGCCTGCTGGGGAAGGGATGGGGGCAATCCTTGCTGGGATGTAGAAGGAAATCTGTACTAGCCAATTCCAATAAAGTTGTATTAATCTGTTAATCTGCTCCTCTTTTTATCTTGCTAATCTGCTTACTCTCACAGCTGAACACGCTTGCCTTTTCTTGCCTCTTCTATTTTTAATTCTATTTTCCCCTTCTATTTCTATTCTAAGCCTGGGGTTGGTATTTTGGAGGTGCTGCCTAGCTGTGACCCTGGTTTAAGGGCTGGGCACTTAGTTTTCTTTCAAACCTGTATTATGTAATGGTTTATAAATGTTATGTGCTCTGATGCCTCCCCAGCAGCCTGGTTGGGAAGGGTGCCTCTCTCCGTATGGGATGTTCCTTGACAGAGGTTGGCTCTGAGTGTACCTGAATAATGGCCAAAAACTATAAAAAATGGGCACAGGAAATTGTCCTAGCAGCTTGTTTTTCAAGCCCCAGAAGTGAACAGCTGCCAGGCTCTGGCCAAGGCGTTTCCAGCTCTGCAGGATTCCAGGAGTTACCTTAGTTAGGAAGAACCAGATGGCAAAGGAGGATCTGCTGACCAGCGTGCCAGCAGGCTGGGAAGGGCACTGCAGAGCTGCACGTGGAAGCTGCAGTAACATCACTGTATTTGCATGTCATTTTAATTTGGGTACTCCAATTAAAAAAAAAAAAAAATCAAGGAGAGAGAGAGGTTGAAAAAAATGACCTCTGCAGTGCTTGATTATAGCTGATGAATTAAACCCTGTCAAGAGAAAAAAAAAAAAAAAAAAGAATGGTACAAATCTGTGTGTAGATACTCCAACTGCTTTGAGCTAAAATAGGAAATGTATCTGTTTGTAAGGAAAGAGCTGGAACCAGTTGGTAGCAGGCATGGATGGGAAAGTAATGAAAACTTGAGCTTATAAATTACAGGAAAAAAGGAAATGAAAGTGCAGTTAGTTAATTAGACCTCAGATAGCACCAGAAGCTCCTCATAAAGGTAAAGTTCTACTTTGGGTAACTAAAACAAGAATTAATAATGGCCTGAGCTATTTTTTGCCTTTGGAGCAGGTAAGGAAGGCTGGCAGCCCCGGGGCTTCAAGTGCTCTTGTTTTCACAACCTTGTATGAAAGGGGGAAAGTAGAATCTGCATTTCTTTGGTCAGATATTGGTGTGGCTGGTGGTGAAAACCAAGGAAAGTAAGAACAAATTAAAGGGGTGAGGTGGTGCTGGGTCTCACTGGTTCTCTGTGCTGGATTCACCGGGCTCCAGGCTGTGCTGGATTCACCACGACGTGTTCCAGCTCCGGCCAGGGACAGCAGTGCTCCCTCTCCTGCTCCCAGGCGGGGCTGTGACACATCCCAGGGAGCAAGACCGTGCTTGGAGGAGTTGCTGAGCCCCTCTGGATGCTGGATCCGATGCTGGAGCCACCCTGCACTTACCGTGAGCTGCCAGAGCTGTGCCGTGGCTCACGAGGGTTTGGGCAGCTGTTCACTCCTCTGGATGAGCTGGACCAGGATTCCTGTTTGGCACCATGGTTTGTCCTGGGCTGGAGCTGGACTTGGTACTGCTCTCTCAGTGCTTTGGCACACTCTGGTCTGTCCTGCTCCACGGAACCATTCCCAGCACCCTGCTCCACTTCCTGACCTTCCTCCTGCTCCACAGCTCTGCAGGTATGTGCATGCCGTATTATCCTTCAATATTTAACTCTTTGTCTTAGTATTTCTATATTTGGCTGCCCTGGGCTGTCCCTCTCCATCCTCCTGCCCTGTCCTGCCTAATTCCTTGCTCACTTCACGAACGCCCCATGTATAAACATAACCTTTATTGCACACAGCGCTGGGTTTTTTTTCATAGAAAAAGGTATTAACACATAAGCATTTGCAAATTGAAGCAACTCCTGCTGTTTTCAGAACAGTAAAATAGCATGCAATGTCTCGGAGACGTTCCTTTTTTAAAACCACCGACAAGATCAGGGAGAGAAAAAAAAAAAAAAGTCGCTGAGTCTTTCCTTGTGCCCCTTTCAAAATGATGTGAAATATATATATATGTTTACATATATATTATATTTTTAAATCTGTAACATCAAATTCTTTGTGCCCTGGTTTCTTTTTCTGTTCGGAGAAGAAGAAAATAGCTTCATTTATACAAAAGAGTCCGTTATGTACAAGTTTGTTAATTTAATATAAACGGCGTGGGGGAAATGAGCAGCATCCGGCGGCGGCCCTACACCAGCGTGTAGGACTTGGAGTAGGCTCCGGCACCCTGTTTTTGAGACCTGCCTACCCCCGACGTGCTCATCTCCAGCAGCGAGTCCCTGGAGCCCCCCACTTTGGAGTGCGTGGGCACNCGCGTCGGGCTTGCGGAAGAAGGCCTCCGACTTGACGTACAGCGGGAGGTTGCAGTAGTCACCTGCCGAGGGAAGAGCAGGCAGGTCAGGCTCTGGAGGGACCCTCGTGCCCCCCACCCTTTGGACACGTTGGCGTTGGGCGACAGAGAACGTGTTGGGCTATGGAGAACCTGTGTTACGGAGAATGTGTTGGGATACAGAGAACACTTTGGGCTACAGAGAATACTTTGGGCTACAGAGAACCTGTGCTCCAAAGGACCTGTGCCACGGAGAATGCATTGGACTACAGAGAACCTGTGCTCCAGAGAATGATTTGGGCTCCAGAGAATGATTTGGGCTCCAGAGAACCTGTGCTATGGACAACCTGCGCCATGGAGAACGCGTTGGGCTACAGAGAAGGTGTTGTTCTCTTAAAAGAGAACGTGTTGTGCTATACAGAACAGGTCCCACTGTGGAGGGAGAACGTGCTGTGCCATAGAGAACATGTTGTGCCATAAAGGATGTGTCACATCGTCATCCCAAAATTGTCCCACGCAACGCCTGGGATGCATCAGGCTCTAGCGTTCAATGCTGTACATGCTGTCCTGTAAATGTATCATGATGTAATAGTGTTAATTACATAATGCTAAATGTACAGGGATAAATATTACAATGTGATGTAATACTGAATGTACAGGGTGATACAGTATTATAATAGTAATAACGTGATGCTGAAGTTCTGATACATGACAGGCACAGATCCCGTTCTGTAAAGTACAGCGGGAAGTGTTCCTTGCACTCTGTGTCCCGCCTGTGCCAGCACCCAGCACTGGGATGTGGTGTGTCCTACACCCAGCTTTACTCTGCCAAGGTGAGTGGCTGTGCTGCCATAAACAACAGATTCTGCTGTGTTGTGTTATGGCATCATCTGTAGTTAGTGCCCTAATTTAAGGGTTTTATGTCTGTGTATGGATAAGACCCTGTGTTGTTATATTGGCTGTTATTGGTGTTATAGGGTTTTATTTCTGTTCTATTACACTGTTCCCTTTGTGTTCTACAGCATCACCTCCAGCTTTAGGGCCTTAATTTAAGGATTTATATGTCCATAGATGTAAAACCCTGGTATTAGTTTGCCTTTTATATTTGCAATATATAACACCTCTAGCCCCAGAGCATTACTCCTTTAATTGTATATATTGTGCAGTGTGTTCTGTAAGGGCACGTTCCTCTCTTCACAGGATGTGGAGGGAATGTATTGTAGGATCTGTGGTGTTAATATAGGATACAGCACATACATATTTGGGATTATACATATTGGAGTTATGGTTATGTGTATATATATTTAAATTTTTACATTAAAATATAACTTTATATATATAAATGTACATAAATCTCTATATAAATACATATAAATTTTATATTAAATTATAAAAAATTCTCTATAGATATATACATAAATATCTATATAAATATATAAAATTTACATGTAAGTATACATAAAGCT
>WEIU01019048.1:163977-189838 GCA_013389925.1 Aegithalos caudatus | reverse complement strand
TTAAGAATAAAAAATTTATGAATAAATATACTTTAGATAAGTGTATATATGTATATATTTGCATATCAATATATAAATTATATAGTTAAATATATAAAAATTATCAAATATATAAAAATATGTATTTATACATCTATAAGGTCCTGCATTATTATATTGCCTCTTACTGGTGTTATATTGGTGTTATTATGACACTATTGCCTTAAATCTTGTATGCTTTATAGTAAGTTCTGTAAATTCAATTTTTTTTAAGGTTACAATGGTGTTACACTGAATACACTCTGTGCTACTTAAACTATGCCATAAAAATATGTGGTCTTATTTGCTGAGAAAGATGATTCCATTATACTGTGTGTTATGTAATCAGTAAATAAATTAACTATCAATTCCCACCTATGTATTTTTTTAAGTATCTTCCATGTATTGTTCTATTTTGAGGTAATAAAACTCATGGGGGCTGGGAGATTGTTGGGTTTTGAGCACTTAGGATAGGGGAAAAATACTGAGGAATACCAAGGAATACAGATGGATATTAAAAAATGGCAATGAATACTAAGGAAGGGGAAGGAAGAGTAAGGAAGAGTCAGGGATACTGAAGAATGGGAAAGAATAATTAAAAAGGCATGGAGGAATATCAAGGGATGTGGAAAGAACAGTAAGGGATGCTAATGAATAGGAAGGAATACCGAAAAATGGGAAGGAACAGTAAAATACAGGGGAAAAATACATACTTCCTTACTATGGGAAGGAATACTAAAGAATGGGAAGAAATACCAAGGAACAGGGAAAAAAAAATAATACCAAAGATTGGGTGGAATACTAAGGAAAGGATGGAACACCATGGCAAGGATGAAATACCGAGAAATGAGGAACAACGTTAAGCAACGGAGAAAGAACATTACAGCACGGGGAGGAATACCAAGAGTGCCAAGGAATACAGGACTGGGAAGGCCTCCTAAGGATTTTGGGAAGCCAGGCAGGGCCCCCACAGTGAACCTACTCTTGCTGGCACGGTGCGGGATGGGCACGGCCACGCCCTTGCCCCGCTCGCTGTCCTGGGGCTTGGGCGGGGAGGCGGTGAAGCGGCAGATGCCGGGCTCGGACGGGGTGCTCATGGAGGTCATGCTGTCGGCGTTGTCCGTGGTGCCCGTGGTCATCTGGTCCGAGGAGCTGTCGGAGATGAAGCACTCGGTGATCTCGAACTTGGCGTGCTGCAGCTGCTCCTCCAGCTTGGCGTGCTCGTAGGCGCGCGCCAGCTCCTCGTAGGTGGACGACGCACTCTCTGTGGACACCATGCTGTTCCTGCCCTTGTCTGTGGGGAGAGGATGTGTCACCTACCTGAGAGGTCTCCCTGGCACGGGAATGCCTTTTTCCACGTCATGGGAATGCCCAGGCTGTCCCTGCTGGGATACACCTGGCCAAGGAGCAACCCAGTCTAGTGGAAGGATGAAACAAGATGAGCGATAAAGTCCCTTCCAACCCAAACTACTGAGATTTTTAATGATTCCAGAGCTGGGCATGGCTCTGGCTGCTCAGAGCCACCAAGCTGTGGTTCCACAATCCCACTGGTAAATTCTGCAGTCACCCTGAACTCACAGTTTGGGGTGTCTGTGCCCCAAAGCAGCAGATTGCTGCCAGCAGCAGTGGCAGGGAGGCTGTGGCCCAGCATACCTGTGTCCTGCGAGAGGCTGGCGCTGTAGCTGTCACTCTCGGTGACCGTGATGCCGTGCTGGGAGCCCACTGTCCTCCAGTCCGAGGTGAGGGTCCGGGCGGGGGTGGACGCCTGGCACTTGGTGAGTGTCCACTGGCTGGAGTAGCGGTTGCGGGTGCTGTGTGCGGACTTCACGCTCTTCCTCGACACGGGGTCTACAGCACAGAGGTGACAGAGTCACCGTGGGTCCCTTCCACTCACAGCCAGGATGCTGTCCCCTCTCCCTGGAGCACTGCCTACCCCTTCTGCCTTCCCAGCAGCTGTTTTTGGGCACAGCCGAGTGCTGGAGGACAGTTTCCCCACTCCTGCCCCATGTGTCCACCCCCCAGCCCGGCCCCACACACTCACTGGTGCCGGGGCGGATGTCGGACATGTCGATGAGCGGCCCCGTGTTCTGGATCAGGGCTGGGTGATGCAGAGAGACGCCCGTGCAGAAGCTCTGGGGGTTCACTGCCTGGCTGAACTCCGTGTCGGTCACCGGGATCGTGGCTTTGTCATCCCCTGTGGGAGGGAGCTGGAGCTCAGGCCTCTCTCTGGCCAGGCACCGTAGGCACCTGCTGGCCCACGCTCAGTCCATCCACGGGACCCCAGCACTCTGGGGCAGCAGGGGATGGGAGCTTTGCCTGTGCTTACCCAGCTGCTTGATGCCCTCCTTGTCCTCGATGAGGAGCTGCACCCGTGGGATGTCGATGTGCAGGCGGGGGCCCTGTGGGGGCCCCTTCACCGGCGTGTCAAAGCTGCGGTTATTCTTGCTGTGAGGTGAGAGGGGACGCAGACCCGCCCATTACCGGACAGAGCCCCGGCGGCTCCAGCCTGGCACGGGCTGGGGATTGCCACCAGCCAGCCCACCCGGGGCTCAGCTCTGCCTGCCAAGCTCTGGTGTGGGTGATGGGACCCTCGGGCAGGCAGAAGCAGCCAGGAGCTCTGCGCTGCTGTGCTACAGAGTCACTGCCACAGCCTTCACAGGTGTGAGTGTGAGAAGGTCTGAGTGAGGGCTGTACCTGGGCTTAAAAGCAGCCATGACCACCCCCAGCACCACCTATTCCCCTGCCTGCCCACCCAGCCCCAGCCGCAGGCAGGTGGGAGACTCACCTGATCAGCATTTCTGCCAAACTCTTTGCATCTGTACAGGAGACACAAAAACCAAAAAGTTTTCTGTAAGGGAGCAGTTTAGGGCACAATGAGGCAGTCTAGGAACACAGTCTGGGGTCCCATGTGCTGCACCTCTGAACCCCATCTCACCTCGAAGCCTCTTCAGCCGCTTCTCCTTCCTCTTCTTGCGGATGATGAAGAGCAGGGCTACTCCCAGAGTGGCCAGGATCACAGGGCAGGCGATGGTGAAGAGCTTCTTCACATCATCCCCTTCCCCTTGGGCAGACTTGATCGGGGGGATGGTGCCTAGGGCAGAGCACGGGCGGGTGGGCACTCAGCGTGGTGGGACCCCCAGGTGTGGTGGCACTCTCCCAGGTGTGGTGGCACTCCCCCAGGTGTGGTGACACTCCCCCAGGTGTGGTGGCACTCCCCCAGGTGTGGTGGCAGTCCCCCAGGTGTGGTGGCAGTCCCCCAGGTGTGGTGGCAGTCCCCCAGGTGTGGTGGCAGTCCCCCAGGTGTGGTGGCAGTCCCCCAGGTGTGGTGGCACTCCCCCAGCCCGTGGCCCCACTCACTGCCGTCGTAGTCCAGCGTGGCGAACTGCGTGGTCTCGTTGCCGCAGCCGGCGCTGTTGCAGGCCTTCATGCGCAGCTCGTACCAGGTGGCCTCGCGCAGCTCGGTCAGGAACACCTCGCTGGAGCTGTTGGTGCGCAGGCTCTGCCACACCCAGTTGCCCTTGGGCCGGTACTCCAGCACGATGGCGGTGATGGGGCAGCCCCCGCTGCTCCAGCCCTGCAGGTTCAGCCTGGCGTGCGTGGAGTTGATGTGGGTGAAGAGGTGCTGGTCCTTGCTGAAGGAGGGCTCTGTGAGAGAGGGGCTGTCAGGAGGGTGGGCGGGTGACCCCCGTGTCCCCCGGTGGGGCCGGGATGCCACGGGCTGGGCTCACCTCTGCCGTGGGTCTTGGCCTCGATGATCTCGCTGATGCGGCCGGCGCCGACGCTGTTCTTGGCCGCCAGCTTCACCTTGTACCAGGTGCCACACTTGAGGCTCTCCAGCTTGAAGGAGCGCTCGGAGGAGCTGATGAACACATCCTTCCACTCCTCGCTGTTGTCCACCGAGTACTGCAGCACGAAGCCTGTGGGAGCAAGGAGGGGCTCACCTCTGGGCACACTATGGCTGGCACAAGGCCTGTGCCCACGGCCAGCACAGCCTTGCAGTGCCAGGGCACCCATCAGACCCCAATTCCTGCACTACTCTGCGCTCACGAGCAGCGGTGGAAAGTGCCTGCTCTGCCCACTGCACAGAGCCAGGCAGGAGCCACAGACAAGGGGAGTGTGGGCACACCCAGAACCTCCTGAGAGCTCTGCCAGCAGCCCTGGTCACACCTCGCCTGCCCCCAGCACCCCCAGGATGGCCCCGCTGCTCATTTCCACACGGGAGTGCACGCTGTGACTGACTGGTGTGAGGCTATAAAGGGAAAGCCGGAATTAAGCAGCTCCCTCGGGAGGCTGCAGGGAAGTTGCTTCTGTCATTGCACACCGCCTCCTCTCCCGTGATGAAGAGTATTAGGAAGCACACTGTGTCCTAGATGAGCAAACCTGTTACGCTGCCATCAACAAGGTGCTTGGAGATGGCTGGTCTGGGCTTCCCAAGAGAGCAGAGGGACACAGGGACAGCCCCAAGGGCATTGGGGCACCTCAGGACAGCACATCCCTGCTGCCCCAGCCGTGCTGACCAAACTTTCCTGGTGCACTGATAGGTTTGGCTATTTTTGCAGGATATTTAGCCAATTCTCAAATAAAAATAGCAGGGAAGAGTAGGCTTCCTGCCTTGCTGTGTGCATAATGAGCTGCACAAGGCAGAGCTGGCAGGATGGCCCCGGTGCCAACACCACCCAGGTACCACCGTGGCAATGCCAGAGGGTTCACACGAAGAAGCTCTGTGAACACCCAGCTCCAGCTCAGGCAGAGCAGTGGGGACACTTCTCTCACCTTCCCACCCCCAAGGATTCCCTGTGGATGGTGACACCAGGAGCTTCCCAAGGCCATGGGCATGTGATTCTCAGCAGTGTCCACACCAGCTCTGACACACCCACACCTTCCACCCTGGTGCCTGCCACTGCTTATTTATTTATTTTGTACATGCGGTGTGTTTTTAATATTTCTAATCCAATTATAACCAAATTTATCAACAGAGTCCGCTGGAGTGAAAGGCTGCTGGCTGGGGAGATTTGCTTGTAATTACTTTCATGCTTTTAATTAATTGTAAGCGAGGTCTCCTTCCTCGCTCCCCGCTCCCCCCTCACACGCAGCTGTTTCAACCTATAATTCATGAGATGAATCAGAGCAGAAAAGAGACTTGGGAAAGCTGGGATGCTCCTGGAGCCCTCCCAAAGCCCCCAGCCTGTCAGGGATGTGGGACAACTCCTGCTCTGGTGGGTTCAGAGTGGCACCAATGCCAGGAGACACGGAGCAGCACTGGGGCTGGCCCTGGCCACCAACACCACCTTAGCACCCAGTGATGTGCCTTTCATTAGCTACCTCAGTCCCTGCAGCTTGTCCAAAACACCTGACAAACCCCAAATCAGGCCTGGCAGTCCCTGCTAAAAGCTCAGGGGCATCAAACTTACTCTGAAGCATTTTGGAGAGGGGGAAACTGAGGTGCAGATACAAAAATGTGGCACAGTGTGCCTGAAAACATGTTCCATGGGAATGGAATCAGTTATGGTTCATGGGATGAGCTGCTGGCAGCAGCCCCATCACTCACAGCAGCCCTACCTCGGATAGAGCTGCCCCCATTGTCCCCAGGGATCCAGGCCAGCGTGATGGACGATGCTGAGGTCTTGGAGACGGTCAGGCGGGGCTGGTCCGGGGGCACTAGGGAGGAGGGAAAGCCCATGAGCACCTCACACATGCAGAGTGCCCCAAACTGTGCCCCCCAAAAGTGCCAAGGGGACATGGCACTCATCCCTGGGCCAGCAGGAGCCCCTGGGGCAGGGTGGGCAGTGGTCAGTGGGATGGAGCAGGTCAGCATCCATGCAGGGCAGGCAGGGAGGTGGGAACGCTCACCTTGCACCAGCAGGTTGATGATGATGGTGTCGAAGCCCCAGGTGTTGGTGGCAGTGCAGGTGTAGTAGCCGGAGTCCTCGGCTTTCACCGAGCGCAGCACCAGCGTCCCGTTGGCCTGGATCAGGCGGTGGCCGTCCACTGTCACCGGGATGGCAGAGTCCTCACTGAGGGGGACAGGGGGCACATCAGCCGTGTGTGACACAGCCAGGGCTGGCACCAGCCCCCAGCATGCCTGGCAGCCACCTCCATACCTGTCCTTGGTCCATTTGATGGCAGGGACCGGCTCCCCGACAGAGTTGCAGGGCAGCCTCACGTCCTTCATCCACGGCGTGGTGACGGTGCCTCCGAAGGAGATGATCTTGGCGGGGGCTTGGGGGTAAGGAGAAGGTCAGCCTGAGGGGCAGGGCCCATCTGCAGCCCCCCCGACATGAAAGGAGACGTGGGACCCCAGTGCTGCCCCTCCTTTGCCCTGGGGTCACCCAGCCATGGGGCAGGGCACAGCAGCGGTGTCCCCCCAGGCTGGCAGCCCCAGGGCACAGCAGCGGTGCCCCCCCAGGCCGGCAGCCCCCGTACCTTTGCCCGCAGGCTCGATGGTGACCTTCTCGCTGATGTTGCCGCGGCCGGCGGAGGTGACGGCGGCCACCCAGAGCAGGTACTGCTGCCCCCGGTTCAGGTGCGCGATGCGGTAGAAGAGCTGGTCCGGGCTGGTCTCATACTCGCTGGGAGCCTGCGGAGGGGGACACGGGAGAAGGTGAAGTTTCTGTGAGACCCTCACCCCGTCACGCTCAGGGCAGAGCCCCCGAGCCCCCCGCGGTGCTCCGGGTTTATCCCGAGCAGCAGCGGCTCAGCTCCGTTCGCATCCCTCAATGCCGGGGAGAGCCGGCTGGTGTCGTGATTCCTCCAGGGAGCCGGGCTGGAGCCCGAGGAGCAGATGGCTGCGCCGGCATCCTTGTTCCCGGGAAAGGACGCTGCCCTGGCACCCGCCGAGCTGCAGCGGGACCAGCCTGGAGGCAACCATGGCCGGGCTGGCCCAAACCCTCTGCGGTCACAGCGAGAGGCCAAGGAGTCCCCAAAAGCCACGCGGGGTCACCGCATCGCCCACAGCCACTGCCCCGGTGGCCCTGCGGACAGGGCTGGCTGCGTGCGACACCGGGGACAGTCCCCAGCACGGTGGGGACAAAGCCACCCTGCCCCAAGCACGCCCCGAGGGGAAGGACTGCCTGGCACAGCACCCGGCTGTGCCACCGTGCCAGCACCGGGCGGGGAGGGGGCTCCACGACCCCCATGGCACAGGATGGGTGCATTTAAACATGACTTGGCAGGTACCCCTGTGTTCACACGCGTGTCCTTGAAGGGACATGGATGTGAATGTACCCCAAAGCAGACACACCTATATGAATATTGTATAGTATACATAATTTTTTTTTTAACCAAATGACAGTTTTGACAAGATGCCAAGAAAACAATATCGGATCCCAGCGGTTTTACCAGTTGCTTTGATGAAAAGATTATGTTGCCCTGGAAACCAGAGGCTCAGATAGTGAAATGAGTTTGAGAAGGAGCTTTTGATAAGCACTAGTCTGCAGACCTCCCATCAACCTCTCCCTCACCAAGGAGGGATGGGGCCAGGTTGGATTTCTATTTAATTTTTGGTCAGTTGCTGGCAGGTTTCCCCTCTGGAGCAAGTGCTGGAGCAGGGCAGATGCCAGAGGATGAGAACAGAGGGCTCATGGGACCATCCCCTGGTGCACAGTGCCCATGGATGCCCTTGGACAATTCCGCAGTGCACCCCAAGAGGTCTTTGCTGCGGCTGCTGCCTGGCATCAGCTCTCCCTCCCGTTCCTGCTTGGCCAGCTCAGCATTCCCTGGCACTCTGCGGTGGCTGCCAGCCCCATTCCCATCACGTACCGGCTGCCCCGAGCCGGGGCTGGAGCAGAAGATGGTGTACTTCCGAATGATCCCGTTGGGCTTGGCCGGTGGCAGCCAGGACACCACCACGCTGCTGGCAGAGGAGGGCACAGCCTTGATCCCAGCTGGGGGACCTGGAACTGAGGAGGGAGAGCATGGCAGAGCTGGTGCCAGGAGGTGTCCAAGGTCTCTGCCCAGCTGGGAGGTGTGGCAGCATCCTGCTGTGGGGCTGGCATCCCAAGCATGGCCTGGGAAGCAGCTGCACTGGCGGTGTCACACGCAGGCAGGGACAGGTCTGCCTGCAGGACACCTCTCCATGGGTGGCTCTGGTCCCCATGTGAGCCAGAGGCAGGAGGGTTAATTGCAGCCCAAGCTCTGCTTTAGAAATCATGATTGGCTTTTAATGGCCATCTCCTTAATCTGTCAGCCGTACCCTGCCCAGCTGCGCCTCCCTCCCAGCATCTGGCACTTCCTAGGACACAGGCCCAGGGATGCTCTGCTAGCGAGCTAATGGCATTAAAGTAGGGCAGGCGGGGTGTAAATATTTAAATATCCGCACTTAAGGAAAAGGAAAAAAAGGGAAAGGGAAATGCCCTGCCCGTGGCTGTACACGGGGGGCTTCCCCCGTGCCCTGGCAGCCGCTCCAGCCCTTCAGCACAAGCAATGGCAGAGCCACTTACTGTCCTCCTTGGTCTGGATGTAGAGCACGCTGCTGCGGACGCCGTCACCCGCCTGGGTGTAGGCCAGCACCTGCACGCTGTAGTTGGTGAATTTCTCCATGCCCCGCAGCTCCACTCGCTCCCGCGTGGTCGTGATGTTCTGCATCTCGCCCCACTCTGCAGGGACAGGGCCTGTCAGCCCCTGAGCCCCCCAGGTGTCCCCTGTGCCCTCTGCTCCCCCCGGGTGCTCACCTCCGTCCATGTAGAGGGACCAGAAGATGACCCGGTAGCCCTTGAGCACCCCGTTGAGGGTGCTGCGAGGGGGCTCCGACCAGGAGATCACAGCCACGTCCGAGGTGATGGAGATGGCTCGCACATTCTCGGGGGGCTGGCTGGGAACTGGGGAGGGATGAGGAGGACAATCAGCAGGAGGACAGAGATGCCAGGCTGAAGGAGCCGTGTGCCACATACAGTCACCCTGACTGCACACACACGGACCCCACTGTGCTGCTGTAAGCCCTCCGCCAGTCCTGCCCAGCAGTGCTCTGCCTCCAACATGCAGTTTTCCTTCTCCTGAGCCAGCGAGGTGGGTGTGAACCCTGTGCTGTGGTGACAGGGAGGATGCTTCCCAGCGAAGGGAGAGTGGGAGAGCTGGCTGGATGCGAGGCAATTAGATCCCATTGCCCCGCAAGAGGTAACTCTAATTTTTATGAGCATTTAAATGATAATACATCACCGTAACGATCCTCTTTGAAAATGATTATTGTTTCATATTACTTAGGTGCAAAAATATAAGCACCATGTAATTAGGGACAGAGTATAATAAACTAATACAGATAGTCCGTTTGAACAAAATGAAGGTAATATAATTATGGAAAAGACACTATTGCTAAAACAGGGGCCCTTGAATACCCCGGGAGGAGTGCTAATGCAGCCAGGAAACGATCGCGGTTTGACAGGCTAACGAGAGCCTTAATTAAGTATGAAAAACTGCTGAACAAACGCACTGCAAAACTTTTTCCCCATTGTTTTTAAAACAACCGAGGCCATCGGCCACCGTGTCCCAGATGGAAACCTGCCTGGCACTTCAGCAGTGCCAAAATCCACCTTGCACCCTTTAGCTGTGCCACAAACCCAGCGCCACGGGTGTCCTGATACCTTCCCAGGGAGCTGTGAGGGCACACACAGCCACCACCCCAGACCTGTGTGGGACAGGGTGGGGATCAACTGAGGGTCCCCCGGGTAGGACCTGGGGCCCTGGCCCTGGTTTGGTCCCTGGGCCATCCTCACCGTCCTCCAGCGTGGTGGCGTTGATCTCGCTGGACGAGGGCCCCGTGCCCGCGCGGTTGAACGCCTGCACCACCACCCCGTACTGCGCAAACTTCTTGAGGTTGTCCAGCGTGTAGACCTCGCTGTCCCCCGTGGCCTTCATCTCCACGATGCTGTACTGCCCGTTGCTGCCCGGGCTGTTCTCCCGGTAGCCAATCTGGTAGCCACGGATCACCCCGTTCTGCAGCTCCTTCTTGGGGGCCTGAGGGACACGGAGGGCAGGATGGAGTGGTGTCACAGGGAGGGGAGGCTTACAGGGCTCCGTGCCCCAACCACCTCTCCCCAGTGGCTTTTCTCAAGGCTTTCAAGTTGTTTTCCCTCCCCACTTTTCACTGAGTGGAAAAATAGTGATAAAAAAGGTCCAGTGGGTCCTCAGAGCCACCAGAGAGGAAAATGCTGCCTGGGCAGCACCAGTCCCCAACTGGAGCAGGAGAAATCCCAGGTCTAGCAGCCTGAGAGGCCAGATTGAGATCAATCTTAACAATATTTCTCTGAAGCATTAAGAAATCAATAGGGTTGATTGCAAATTTATGTTACAATGCCAGGGCGATCCGTCTTGCTGAAATACTCCTAAAACGAAGTGACTTATCTTTCAAGTGAATCTTACTTTTCATTAATTTGTTTTTCAGTGCTTAAGGGGAGGAGGGGGAGAAGCTGAAACCCTAAATTTATTGACTTAGCAGTTCATTCCCAAGTCTTAACTTTATAATCAATTTTATTTTTCATTAGGCAGCTTTGAAAAAATAAATCCGATTCTAAGTTTTATTGATCCCTGCTCAAACACTTTGCAAGCCAGCACCTCAGTTTTTACATATTTATCCTCTCTGCCCCATGGTCCCCCACGGACACCCTATGAGATAATGAGCTTGTTGTAAAACATGATTGATAAGAGCCCTGAGCAATAAGGTGAGCTGCTTGCTCAGCCTCCAGGTTTTCCTTTTTCCTGGGGAATTTTTCCTAATTCTTGTAACACTGATGACTTGCTGGGTCTCAGGACAAGCTGGGACAGCATTTGGCCAAGGCCCCATAGCCAAAAAAAAAGCCCACACACCATCCCAGCCTCACTCACCTTCCACGTGACCTGGATGCTCTGGGATGTGATGGGCTGCAAGGTGACATCCATGGGAGGGCCATCGGGAGCTGCCGAGAGACAAACATAAAAAGCACATTGAGAAGGTTCAGGAGCTCCTCACCAGCAAAACCCCTGGCTTTAGGAAATCTGTACCACAGCCAGAGCTTCCCCCAGGCTGCACCCCCGTGCTCCCCATGCCCACCATCCCCACCAGGAGCCCAGAGCAGCACCTGCTTCCTCGGTGCTGATGGTGAGCTCCTTGCTGGGCTCGCTGCGCCCGATCTTGTTGAAGGAGTACATGCGGATGCTGTACACCGAGGCGGGGTGCAGGTCCACGATGTTTGCCTGGTTGATGGTTGGGGAGATGTTGCGTGTAGACTGTTTAAAATCCCAGGAATCTGGAAGAGCAGCGGAGCGAGGCAGAAGGGTCAGAGCCTGAATCCTGTCCAGGGTCTGCAGTGCTGGGGGGGCTGTGCTCAGGCAGGTGAGGTCCCCGGGCACCTCCAGCTTTTGTACCCCTGGAGAGGTGCTGCTTCCTCTCTCGCTGTTGTGCGTTGGGGTTCAACTTTTTGCAAATATTGTCTCTTTTAATATTCCCTTTCAAATGCTCCCATCCAACGGAAATTACCATATTTCATTAATTCAGCTCTCTCCTTTCTTCATCAAAGGAACCGGGATGCAGAATATTCCCTTGGAGGCACCGGTGGGGCAGTCCCACACCTGCCTGTGCAGGCCAGCCCCTGGCCCCACTGTGGCATGGGGAGGGGACATCCCTGTCACCTACCTGACTTGTTCTTGTACTCGATATCGAACCCGGTGATGATGCTGTTGCCGTCGAACCGCTGCGTCCATCGCAAATTCATACTCCGGGCTTTCACCTCACGGATCTCCAGCTCCGGCGGGTCAGGGGGCTCTTGGGGACACGCAGGCAGGTTAGGGACGCAGGCAGAGAGGGCCCCCAGGGGCAGGGGAAGCCTCTCAGCAAGGCTTTGGGGATAGAATACCTTGGACAGTGAGCTGGATCAAGCCTCTGTCCTCACCATAGGAGTTGATGGCGTGACAGGAGAAGAAGACCGAGTCCCCACGGTCGGCTGGTTTCAGCTGCCAGTGTTCCAAGGAGAGGAGCCAATTCAGACTGAGAGACCCCCAGCACTGTCCCCTGCCATCACTGTCTGCTCCCACCACAGTGCCACTCACTGGAGCTGCAATCCCTCCTATGGCACTCCTGACTCAGCTTTGCCACTCAGGGAACCCAGAGCAGTGCCAGACTCTGTGACACCCACCGGGGACCACCACACCCTTCCCACACCTTCCCTCCTTCTCTCCAGCACCCAGTGAGACCTCCGGCAGCCCGGGCAGGTGCGGGACCCGCAGGCCTCACCTTGAGGGTGGAGATGACCTCGTCGCCATTGTCCTTGGTGGTGATGGCGTAGCGCATGTTGCGGTCGGGGTCGATGACCGTGTCCCCCTTTTCCCAGCGGATGATGATGGGCCGCTCGCCCCGCGCCGTGCAGTTCAGCTCCTTGGTCTGGCCCTTGATGGCGATGGTGGTGTTGGGGTGGGAGGTGATCATGGCCGGGACTGCGGGGAGGAGAAGTGTCACCTGCGTGCCGGGGGGACGGGCAGTGCCACCTGTGGCTGCCGGGCCCCGCGGGGCCCGCGGACCCGGCGAGGACGCGGCGCATGCGGCTCTCACCGAGAGGCCCCGCAGCCCGGAGCGGAACCGTCTCGCTGCATTATACAGCTCAGGATCATAAAATAATGAAGCAGATAAATTTTATAATGCATAGCATTACACCGGGGTAGACAATAAAACGTGAAAGACAAATAACCAAGTGCACACTATAATGAAGAGAAAGCCTCCAGTCTGAGACGTGCGGGTATGAATTATTGACTAAGGTTTTACACTCCCGAGGATGAGAGGAAGAATGTTTTCCATCACGGATTTGCATAATTCACTCGTATAAACCTGGGCAGAATACAGAGCGTGATTTCCCATCAGCAAGGCCGCCTTTGCATTGCAGATGCCCGAGATGATTTTTTTTTCCATAGGCACCCCGATATGCCAACGGGGCCAGTGGGGACACCCAGTGCTGCGGTCACCACCTGGCTGGGGTGCAGAACCCAGAGGTGCTCGAGCAGTGGGTGCAGCACAGATGGGGATGGCTGATCCATGCTGTGAGGATGCTGTACTCATCCCTGGCCTGGCTCCTCCCTGTTCCAAGAGCCAAGCCCTTTGTGCCACCCCAGTGCCATGCAGTGGCCTGGCTGTGGCAGGCACCACACAGGAGGAAGGAGCTGGGGAACCGAGGGCAGGCTGGGTAAGCAGAAAAAAATGTAATGCATAAACAAACAGCAGTGCTGAGTCCTGCAGTAATGTATGATAATGACAATCCGCAAAGGCAACACACACTGTTCTAATGGGACACAAGAGGCTCTAATGAGCTACGACTCCTCGGCTTTCTGTGGCAATGTAATTCAATTAACAGCGAAGGAAACCTTTCCTCCTGAGCTGGTGGAGTTTGTGGGGTGCAGGACAGTGTAGTGCCCAGCTTGGTGCCTGTGTGATAATCCTGCCCCAAGGGGAGCAGGGCACTCTCGAGCAGGCAGGGGATGGCAAAGAGCAGGGATGTTGTGGCAGTGCAGCCTGGGGCACCAAGGGTTACAAGAAACAGCCCAAGACTTCTCCTAACTCTGCCCTGTCCCATCCCCAGCTGCCTGTCTGTGCTCTGACACCTCTGCCTGCCTCAGCCCCAGGTCAGGGACACACTAGCACAGAGGCAGGCCTGGGAGGGACTGTCCCAGCCCCAGCATCCCATATCCCATCGAGGTGAGGACAGAGCACAGGGACAGCTGGGGGCTCTGCACTTGCCCCAGAGCTGGGCTGACTGCACAGCACAGCACAAGGGCACACACAGCTGGACGAGTGGCTCAGCACCCAGTCCTGGCACGATGGCAGGCTTTCCCAGGCTCCTGCCCACTGTCCCCTGTTCCTGCCATGGAAAACCTTCAAGGGGCTACCCTGCAGTTTGGCAGAGAGGAACACTGGGGATGTGGTCCCTGCACTCAGGCCTCATTCAGCCCAGGCTGGAGGATAGTGCAGCAGCAGAGGGTGTGTGGCCATGGGGCTGAAGGGGCAGGACAGCCCCTCAGGGCTGCAGCAGCCTTGGCTACATCAGCTCCTTCCCAGCGAGCAGAGGCCCTGGGAGAGGAGCTCCGTTTCAGGCTCTGCTTCACTGAAATGCACTTATTGATGTTTGATTAAAAGCAGCTCCTTGGATGTAAACATATCAACTCCTCTCAATTGCCAGGGTCCCAAGGGAGCTGCACGTAGTCCAGAGCAGGAAAAGAGCACAACAAACCCCAAGAAAACCCCAAGCAGCTGTGAGGTTAGCACAGATTGGGGCACTGGTGCTCAACACCTGCCCTGGAGCAGCTCTGCAGCTGGGACTGGCTGCAGGGACCTGAGGGTGGCTCCTGACCAGCCTGTGATCCCTTCCTGGGTGCAGGGGCACCAATAATGTGGCATCAGCCACAGTTCAAGCAGCACTCTGGGCAGACAGGCTGCCTTCAAGGAGAGCAACACCTCCTGTGCCCACCACCAGGGTCCAGCCCACCCATGCAGCCTCTCCCTGTGCCCACGTCCTTGTTAACAAGGCCACAACCAGGGGTGGTCCCGCTGGCTGGGCAGAGATAAGCCTGGGAACAAAGGAAGCTGCCAGGCGCTGCCTGTGTCCCACACCCGGCTGGGGCACGAGCCGCTCCGCAGAGTGACAACTGAATGAGAACAGTGACAAGGGTGACAAGGGCTGTGCCTGCCGCCCTCGCCCCCCTCTCTCTTGTTTGGAGCTGGCTCTGTGATGTTAATTTGATTGCACCCGTCTCAGCTTCCTTTCTACACTGATTAGCTGAGTTTCACCTGAAGCATGAGATTAATTCAAATTGCATGGAAGCAATCAGTTATGCTCGTGCTGTGTGGCAGCGAACTTCCAGAGAGGGCTGTGCCACGACCACAGGCAGAGACCCCTCTCCCTGCCCCCTGGCTGGACCCCTGGCATTGAGATGCTGGCAGGGGGCAGGCAGAGGAGCCCCCTCCCCAGTGCCCAGGGTGCAGCCGCTCCGGCACAGCCGGCAGGACCCTGGGGATGTGACTGTCCCCATCCCACACGCTCCCAGCGCCCGGGCAGGTGTGCAGCCATGTGCTAAATGGCATTTTTCACACGCTGCTGGGCCCCTCACCTGCGCCCAGCCCAGCCTGCTGTCCCCCCGGGCACACGCTCAGATACTGCAGCACTCCCCACCTTCCACACCCCGCTGCACCCTGCTGAGGTCCTTCAGCAGGAAGGACAGGCTGCCACGCTGTGGGAGCACAGGGACAGGAAAGTCCCAACCCCCCGGGTGACATTCCCCAAGCAAATCTGGTGACTTTCCTCACCCACCTTGACAAAAACAGCATCCTGCTGCTCCTGGCTCTGCCAAGTCCATGGAACTCAGCCACACACTGTCCAGTGTGTTACCTGGCTGCCCCAGCTCACCTCGGAGCCCCTTGCTGTGGGATCAGGGCAGGGGATGTGTGACACCAGCTGGCTGTGGCACTGCCCTCTCCCCTGCTGACCGCCAGCACACTTTGTTTGGGCTCTGATTAACTCTCATTTAACTCAGTCTGCAGTGGCCTGACTTTCAGGGAAAGCCAGTGCTGATCTCCCTTTAATTGGGCTGACATTTCACTAAACAAACAAAAACCCCAAAATGAAACAAAACAAAGAGCCCATCTAGTGCTTAATTGGCTGTGGCGCTTCGTCTACCTATTCATCCAAACCTTTTCAAAGGCAGCAGGGCTCCGGGAGATGCAAAAGCACTCGCATAATAAGGTTATGTGCTATTCAAGTCAGCAAGCAACCTGTCCTGGGATGCAATTACAGGAGATAGCAGGGACACGGCACCAGTTCGGGCTCCCAGACTTCGCACGCTCACTCGGGATTAATCGCCTCGACTTTGTACCTGCACCTCATTGAAGTGCCTTGTTTGAAGTCGCTGGGTTTGATTCATCAGATGGAGGGATAAATTAAACAGCTGCCAGGGAGGGGAACAGGAACCTGGGAAGGCAGAGGCTGGGTGGGGAGGGGAGAAGCCCCTGAGAGAAACAGCTGCTGGTGTCAGGGAAGAAAGCACCAGGCTGGGGAGGGGAGGCCAGGGCAGGGTGGTGACCAGAGAAGGCTGCAGGTCCCCTCTGCCCACAGCATCCTGGGTGGACAACCAGGGGCTGGTGGCTCCCATGGCTTCACCAGCAGCCTCCATCCCCTCTGGTACAATGTGCTCACTGCCTCATTCCCAGCATGGTCAAGGCAAAATTGAGTCCTTCTGAGCCCAATCCTGACCCCAGCCCCTCCTGGAGACACCAGGAGTGAGGGTGATGGCTCTGGACCAACTCCTTTTGGAGGTTTGAATGCTCCCAGCAGCAACGAGCCCAATAACTTACACGGAGCTGGCAATTATACATTCTGCTGATAGCAACGGGAGAGCAATCCAATAACACACACAGTTCAAACACGGTGTCTAACAACACTTCCCAGCCCACCCCTGTCAAAGCAGCCCAGCTATTTCCTTTCCTCCTGGATGATGTAGATTGATTGCCTGGTTTTATTAAAGACAAAGTGTGTTTAATAGCAAAAGGGAAGCGGGTCCCTGGAGGGGAGGAATCAATGCCCTCCCGTGCCCCGCATTGATCGCGGGGATGCGCGGAGCCGAGGCTGGAGCACGGCTGGTGCGCTTGGAACCCTCAGAACAGAGAAGGAGGCAGCACCAGACCAGGCTCTGCTGGTGCCCCCACATCCCACAGCCACCCTCACCGTGCCCACCTCTGCTCCCTGGGTCACGGCTGTGGCCATGCCAGGAGCAGGTCCCTGCGGCACAGCCCTGGGGACTCACTCTTGACGGTGAGGAACATGGACTTGCTGATGTCTGTGCCCACGCCGTTGCTGGCCTGGCAGAGGTAGTAGCCGATGTCCTCCTCCAGCACGTGGCGGATGAGCAGGGAGCTGTTGGGCAGGATCTGGATGCGGCCTGTCAGGGGGATGGGGTGGTACTGCTGTGGGTTGCCACTTCCTAGGAGGGGACACAGAGACACAGAGCTCAGCTGAGGCAGAGCAGCTCTCACGAGGCTCGAAGGTGGGGCAGCCATGGCCAAGGGACTCTCCCCAGCCTGCACTGACATCCTCACACGCTGCTGTGACCCATCCCTACCTTTAGCGTGCTTCCACATGACTTTCGGAGGGGGGTACCCATCAACGGAGCAGTTCAGCACCCCGGCTTTTCCATAAATGCCATCTTGGTTGTTGGGTTGGACCACAAAACGAGGAGGCACTAAGGAGTTTGGGAGAAAGGATGGTCAGTGCAGGAAAATCCCCATCAGATCCCTACAGCTCCCCACTGCCTGTGGGCACAGGGGCGGCTCAGCCTTGCCTCTCACCCTCCCAAATTCCCACTGCTCCCTGCCATGCTGCCCTCCCTCCCTGTCCCACCAGGACTGGTGGGATGCAGGTGGCCGGGCTCCCCAGGCTCACCCCGCACGATGAGCTGCCGCTCCCGGCTGACGGTGGCAGCGTCGTTGCTGGCGATGCAGGTGTAGTTCCCGTTGTGCTTTAGGGAGACACTGGAGATCTGCAGGGAGCTCATGAACTCCTTGCTCTCGATGGTGACCCCAGAGCCAGAGAGGATGACGTGCCCGTCCTTCCTCCAGGTGATGTGGATGGGCATGTCCCCGGAGGAGACCACGCAGGGGATGTAGAGGAGCTGCCCGATGGAGGCTGGCGGGAACTCGAAGGGCTGGATCAGTGGAGGGACTGTCGAGGGGAGAGGCAGAGAATGCTGGAGAGCCCATCCCAGGAAAGCCTTCCTTCAGTGGGGATGGCCTGTGGTGGGGCTTGGGGGAGATGCTGTCCTGGGAGGAGAAGCAGCTCAGAAGCTAAGACAGGCTTTTAATTCCACCAGGAGCAAGGCCAGGGGACAGCAGGAAGTGCCAACAAGCAGAGAACAGCAGGAAGACTTCTCCCACCTGGCAGGACCACCCTGCTGAGAGTGGGATGGAGAAACGCTGACCCTGCACTGGGGAAAGCCCTGGCCACCCCCAGCACGTGCCACCCAAAATTCCACCTCAGCATTTATCCACTCACAGAAAAGCCATTATTAGATGGATGCTTTTCTTAAAGGTGCTGGATTCAGAACCAGCCATTATCTTTCTGATAACTTAATTAGGCAACTGCAGCATCTCTGGCAATGTGGGAGGGGGAAGAAAGCAGAGAGAGGGAGACAATTAGCTTAACAAGGCTCAGCACCTGGTAGATGAGATCCTTGTTCTGCAGTCTCCATAATTAAATTAGCAGCCTGCCAATTGTCCCTCTGGCAGGAGGGAGCTGCCCTTTCATGCAGGCATGGGGGCAGTTCCCTGTACCCCCACACACTTCCCTGGGCTCCCACTTCCACCCTGTGCCCATCCCATCACTCAGGTCTTGGCACTGCTGCCTGGTCCAGAGCACGGCCAGCAGAGGCTGTCACTGTCCCCTGGGTGGGAGCCACCCCCACGGGGCAGGCAGGTACAGGCAGGGCTGGCCTGTCCCTCTGCTGGCGACAGCAATGGGGCTCGAGCTGCCAGAGCCATGGAGCCAGTGCTGCCTGTTTTCCATAATTAATGAATAATTAATTGGGAATGCACTGCAGTCTATTGCAGAGCGGGGATGGGCTTGTGGATCCGCGCCTCTCCAAACACGCCCCTCTGGCCGACAGACAAGCTCTCCCTGCTCCAGCTTCACACAGACAGAGCTCACAACTCCCCTTTCCTTCCCAGATCACTTCCCACTGCCATTCTCCTTTCTCCAGGGCTTCCAGGCTTGGCTGCAGCCTGGAGCACCCTGCCCACAGTACCACAGCAGAGCCCAGCCCATCAACCCCAATCCAGAGGTGACCCTGGAGCAGCCTCTGCCTTCCTGTGGGGTGAAGCATCACCTCACAGTGCCCTGGCTCTGTGTCAGCCCTGTGCTCCCCAAAATGCTGCAGCCATCCGAGCAGAGCTGTGTGGGAGCCCCAGGACAGCACCAACCCACACAGGATTAATCAAAACCTTCAAAGATGTCTGCAGGAGTAAGGAGCTGTCAGGGCACCTTGGAGGAGGCTGGATTTTGGATTGTGCTGCTGGGGAAGTGCAGGAAGAGGCCCCAGCAGCACCCCTGATCAGCAAAGTCCAGGGAGGTGTGAAACTGGGATCCTGGGGTTCCCTGACTAAGCAGCTGCAGCTACACCTGGGCAGGAGTTTCCCTCAGCACGAGATGGGGATGATGCCTCATGAACAGGTTGGGGCTGCCTGCACATCCCTGTTCCTGGGGGGAGCAGTGCCAGAGGGAATTGTAAAGCTTTTACTGCTGTGTGATCAGAAGGACCTGCATAACTCACTGGTGGCATTTCATGTGGTCACCAGGCACTTGGGGCTGTAAAAGCTTTATGGTGCTCCACGCCACCCCCTGATCCTTGTGCTACACAGTTATGTTTATTCACTCTCTGACTCTTCTAGGGCCTTTGCTATTCTTCTCCACAGGCCTTTTATCCAAGGGCCAGAGGAAATGAGGAATTCAGCCAGCAGGGCTGGGTGTAAATCTCCAGCAGTGGAATGAAGACGTCTGGCCCGTGCTGCACCATGCTCTGCTCGCCTTCCTCAGCCCCTCACTGGCCACTAATCGAGGCAGTAAATCCACACTGGGTAGGGCTCAGTAGCAGCTGCTTCCCAGGATACACAAATCCTCAGCTGAACTTCAGCATCCTGCACCCTCTGAGGGCAGCTCCTGGCGAATCCCATCATTTAACTGCTCACAAACACCCTGAGATGATCTCTCCACATCAGCTCTGCCTGTCCCAGCTGCCCCAAGACAGGACCAACATCTCTGGCCTCTTTCCAAGCCCTGAGGCTCCACACGGACAGGGATTTATGTGAGGTGAGGAAAGCAGGGCTGGCCAAGCCCTGCAGACCCCAGGGGCAAGAAGAGCTCCCTGCACTGCCCTTAGACAGGTGACCCACAGCCTCCTCTCCCCTTTG
This sequence comes from Aegithalos caudatus, assembly GCA_013389925.1. Lineage (NCBI taxonomy): Eukaryota > Metazoa > Chordata > Aves > Passeriformes > Aegithalidae > Aegithalos > Aegithalos caudatus. The sequence continues at coordinate 169,920 of WEIU01019048.1, read as the reverse complement.
GAAGCCTTGGAGAAGGGCATTAGCTAATCAAGTGGCAGCATCTCTAATCAGCTTGATGCGCTCTCTCGCTAACCTGATTCCTAATAAGAAAATGGTGGCTGGGAGGGGAGGGAGTGGGATCAGAGTAAATCCAGTGCACGAATCCCCCGCTGGGTGAGAGGCAGGATGACAATTGGCCAGCTCTGTCCCCAGCGCCGCCGTGTTTGTCTGAATGATTTACTGCAAACACCGAGCCGGCGACGGGCGGAGGCGACCCGACAACTCCTGAGGACGGGAGATCCGGGAGCAGCCCGCGCTCCCAGCGCAATCTCAGCCAGTCACTGGGAGGGAATGCATCCGGCTCAATTCATTAGGACTGATAGCTCCCTCAATGGGGCTGAATAATTGATGGCCTGGAGAAGCTTTTAAGATGTTCTGTGCGCTCGGAAGACCGAGAGTATTATTTTTTTAAAAGCTAGCACACACAGAAAAACATCGGTGAAGGTGATCCAAGCAAAGGTTAGATGTTTTAATACGTTATGTTTACACCATAAATCCTTGCTCCATCACTTGTAAGGGGAAATGGATACAGCGTGGCTCGGGGCAGCTGCCGGCGGCAGGCAGGACCAGGTAGCCAAGCCAGCTCCCGAGGGCTGAGCTCCCACGCCTGGTGACTACAGAGCACAGCCACCACCTGGCCACGCAGCTCCCCACGTGGTGCTCCTCTGCCTCCATCCCACTGTAGGGAGATCCCAAAAGCAACCCGGATGAGCTCTCCCTGCCCTCCAGGGGATGCATCCCCACCCTCTCACCTTTGACGGTGACGTGGACGCTCTGGCTGATGGAGAGCTGGGGCTGGATCAGCACGCTGCACAGATACTCTCCTTCATCCATGCCTTTCTGGACATCCATCAGCTTCAGGGTGCCGTTCTCAAAGACCACTTGGCGGTGGTTATCGGGCAGCAGCAGAGAGTCCTTGTACCACTTGATGGAGTAATAGGGGTACCCGATGACCCTGCAGTTGATGAAAGTGTCCCTACCCGCGACCGCTGTTATGTTCTTCATGGCACGGATGCTCGGGGGACCTACATATTGGGGAGGAAGGAAGAGGCAGGCTAGGTTAATTCCGAAGGGCCATTTGCTTGCATGCAGATCTGCTGCTATTCCAGAGTGAGCTTCACAGGCACAGGAGGTGACCAGGACAGCCTGGTTTGGGTGAGGAGGCGGCGCGGGCTCCTCTCAGCTCGTGTGTGTGTGACCTCCAGCTACAGCTACTCCCCCTCACCTACCAACAGGGCTGTGCTCCTGGGGCACGGCCACGCTTCAAACAGCAAATCCCACCCTGGGGCTGGGGGAGCTGAACCCACACACACCACTGCTGCCCACTGCAGGAGGTCAGATGGTGTCTGTGTTTCTGCACTGGGCACTGGGGCTGCCCAGGATGCCTCCAGCTGGCTCCTCTGGCAGCACCAGAGATATGGGAGAGATGGGCAGAGCTCCCCTACCATCACAGCTCTGCCTGCCTCTCCCAGGAGGAAGCTGCCTGCATTGTGCCAAACATCCTTGGCAAGAGCTGCTATGGGAACCTGACTTCCACTGGCAAAAACACTTCAGCTCCTTGAACCCCACCTTTCTGAGCCCCCCACTGCCAACCTGTGTGTCACTGAAAAGCCAGACAGCCACCAGTTTCTGTCTGGCTTTGGAGCTGCCTGAGGACTGGGAGAATGCTGCAGGTGAGCCTTTAAACGAGAGGTTTCATGCATCAATAATTACATTGTTCTCCCAGCCGCTGCATAAAATAGCAAAGTAATCTAAAGATTAACCCTGTCTTGACTCCTCATGTGAGGGTGTAGCAGGATAACAGCCTAACAGGCACTTAGGATCAGCTGATGGACGGTGTTTCTCATTCTAGGACACATTATGAAAAGGAGCAGGAAGAAAGGAATTAGCATCTCGCTCTGTAACCACGTCTTGGGCCTGTCTGAGGGACATGCTCTGTGCCACTGAAAAAGAAACCCAAATCTTATCTAGTGACAGCCCATCAAGAGCTGAGAGAGGGGGAAAATGAGAGACAAGGGAACATCCTCATTGAAAACGCTGCTCTGGCTTCTCCTGGCTGAGGGATGAACTTCCTCCAAATTCAGCAGTAAACGGCAGCAAAATTCCGACTCCTGGGATCCCAGCCAAAAAGCCACTAGATCCATTTCAAACCTGAGACACAGACAAACACAGCCCTTCAACCCTCATTCTCAGCAGACAAATAAACGCTCCCTTATCTTGTCTCGCTCCCACCTGTAAGCCTGGGAGCTTTAATTGGGGATTATTAATGGGCAGGGGCTTACACCATACCCCGTGCCTGAGAGTGCTCCCCGGAACACACCGAGCAGCGCGCTGCAGCCGCAATAACACGGTGATTAACGCGGCCATGGCTTTTAGCAGACAAAGAAAATACAGACATGACAAATCAAAGCTCATTTTCCACGATTTCACGTGCTGCCTCATCATCGTTTGTCACGGAGATCCTGGGGCCGCCAGGCGTGGTGGCTGCCAAGGAGTGTGGGTCCTGTAGGGAATGGGGGCAGCTGGTAAAGCATGGGGGACCTGGGACACTTCTGGGCCTGCCACCTCTTTCTCCATGCGTGGGGTCCCTCAGGGGGTGCCTGCCCACCCTGTGCAGACCCCAGGGCAGGGCTTGGCAAGGTGAGAGTGGACCCCAGTGCAGACAGTGCTGCCCTTTGTCTCCTGCAAAGCCAAGCTCCAGTTCTCCAAGCCTCTGGAATTGCTTTCCACTTTGTTAAACCCCCTGCTTTAAGCATCAGAGAAGCTCAACCCTGCAGGTGCATGAGGAGCGGCGCAGGGCTCGGGGAGTGAGGCCGGGGTAGCCGGGGAGACCCACGTGGAAGAAGAGGGAGAGGCGAGGAGGAGCGACCAGCCGGGGAACAGAACCAAAACCAAAAAACAGCCCAGTAAAAGTCCTATTCTGATATTTAAAAGTAGACAGGCACCTCTTACGTTTATTCGCGCTTGGTATTCGGCGCTGCCCACCGAGTTCCGCGCGGTGCACCGGTACACGCCGCCGTCCTTGATCTGCGGGCTGGTGACGTTCATGTGGCTCACGGTGGTGCCGTCGGACATGGTGTACTGGTTGGAGCGGTGCCCGCTGTCCCGCGGGATGGGCTCGTCGTCCAGCGCCCAGGTGACGGTGGGTGGCGGGGCCCCCTTGGCGGCACACATCAGGGAGAACTGCTCCCCGGGGTTGACCACCTTCTCGCTGAAGGAGGAGACGATGCGGGGGGTCCCATCTGGGGGGCACCCAGCGGGACGGGGGTCAGGGAGCGGCAGCCACAGGCAGCAGCAGTCACCCGCCAGAGGGATGGCATTGAGCTCCCACCCCATGGCTCTGCTGGTGTCCCTGTGGCAGGGAGATGCAGACAGGGGACACGGCGGCTGATACAGATGCCAGCTTGAGGGTGTACCCTCCTCAGCAGAGCCCATCCATTGTCCAAACACTGGGTGGGCTGGATCAGGGAGGGCTGCCTGGTGGATAGAGTGCCCAGGGGCTGGGAATGGCAGGTCAATGTTTATTTTGGTCCTTCCCTGTCCCGGCCATGCTGTGCCCCTGCAGACAGCACACAGAGCCCAGGCTGGCAGCAGCCTCAGGACCCCCGCCCCAGTGGGTGTCCCTGCCCCCCAGCCATGCACAAAGCATCCCCTCAGAGAGGGGCAGAGGAAGGAGCCCCCAGCCTGGGAAGCCAGCTCACCCTCCAGCGTGATGATGGAGAAGTCCTGTGCCGTCTGGGACTTGCGGGTGGCGAAGCACTGGTACGCCCCGGAGTGGCTCTTCTGGGCGGCCGTGATGAGCAGGGTCTCGTTGCTGATGCCCCGGATGGAGATGTAGTCATCCACCGCCACCAGGTCCGTGTTGCGGTACCAGCGGATGACGTACTCGGGGGACCCGCTGAGGGCACAAGAGAGGATGACGGTGCTGCCGATGCCTGTTTTGAGCTTCTTTGGTGTGAGGGTCACACGCAGAGGGTCTGTGAGAGAGGGGAGAGGTGTTGGCGGGGCCGGGCAGTGCAGCGGGAGGCGGCTCCTCCCCGCTGTGCTCTCTCCGCTCCTCCTGCCCCGGGAGCGCCAGCCCGGCTCTGCGTTAAATGTCACCGCGCAATGAGGCAGGTGGCCCTGCCACCGTCCCCGCTGCTGACAGCTCCCGCTTTTAACGTCAGCCCCAGGCCCCTGGCGGGGTACTGCAGCGAGGTGGCAGGAAGGCTGGAGGAAGATGTGGTCCATGTGGCAGGAACACACCAGGCTGGCTCCCAGCAGGTCAACAGTGCCCGGTTTGCACCATGCTCAGCAGTGCTGCTCCAGGTAAGGCAGGCACAGTGGCCCTGGTGCTGCCAGGATCCTGGTGACAGGAGGAACCCCCAGGAAAAGAGCACGTGACAAATACTTGGCCTGCCCAGATGGTATTTACTGTTTGGCTAGAGCTTATTTTATGTAAATCGACACGAATTTTATGTAAATCAACAAAGCAAAGCACAGAAGCACCCAACACGTCGGACACGTGCAAGACAGTGGCTTCCAGCAAGCCAATCGCTGTGCCAAAACACAAGGCTGTTGTTTATACAGCTGTACAAACCCCTAAAGCTGTATATTGATAAAGGCTGTACGTGTCAGAAGGCAGCAGGACTAAACCCCGCTCCGCTCCTCCCCGCCGGCTCTCACCTATGACCGTGAGGGTCCCCGTGACCTCTGCGGAGCCGAAGGTGTTGGTCACCTCGCAGATGTAGGTGCCGCTGTCCTCCACGCGCAGGTCGCTGATGGTCAGCCCCGTGATGCGCTTGGTCCAGCGGCTGTCGGCGGGGAGGGGCCGCCCGTCCTTGATCCACCGCACGGCCGGGTTGGGGTAGCCCGAGGCGATGCAGGGCAGCTCCACCAGCCGGCCCGCCTTCACCTCTCTGGACTGGAAGCTGTCTAACATCGTGGGGATGGACTCCGCAGGGTCTGGGTTGGGAGAGGAATTGGGCTTACCCGGGGAAGAGGTGTCTCAGGGATACTGGGAGATCCCCCGGCATGGTGACACTGTGCCCAGTCAACACCATCCATGAGAGACTGGCTCTCCCCACTGCCCTGAGCTGCTGGCTCTGCCATACAGGAGTGCAGGATGCACCCCATTATCCTTGCTCCCACCCGGCCAGCACAGCCCTTGGCAGCCAGGACAACAGGCAGGAGGGGAAAAAAACACATCCTAAATAGCTGATGGGAGGAATAAACTCAGCACCGGAGGAATTACTCAAGGTGACACCTAATTGGTGCAAAATACACAAATTTTGTGGCACATTTCAAAATTTACAAGCAAAAGGGCCCATCAGGCAGCTGGGAAAGGAGAAAATTAATCACTAAGTCTCAGGCGTGAAATTAAATTCCAGGGGAAAGAAACCTCTTTCATTACTCCCAAGCAGAAGTAAAACGCCGTGACGTGTAAATAATGACAGCGACCAGGAGGGGACCGGGCCAGATCGAAGCGGGCGGATCGGGGATGATACACCCGGCGACGCCCACGCACCGCTGGGACGTGTGGCAGGACGGGCACGGCGGGGACGCGGGGCCCGCAGGTCCCCGAGAGGCAAAACTAGGCAAGCCCTGCATCCCTCCCCTGCCCTCCGGGGGTTAATTCGAGGAGCCGGTGCGGGAGCACCCGAGGATGGGAAGAGCATATGGCAGGGAGCGGGCGCGCTGCAGCGAGCGGCGCCGGGGCTGCGAGCCCGGCGAACTCCCTCCCTTCCCGAGCGGAGTAATTTGGGCAGTCAGCGGAGCCGGGAGCGCCCCGAGACACCCGGCACTCCGGACTGCACTGCCTCCGCCGCAGTATCGCTTGCATGTTCGTCACATCGCGTCAGGATGCTCACATCGCGGGCTGTCACATCGCATCGCCGCGCGCCCCGTCGCCTCCCGCTCGGGGTG
>WEIU01019048.1:125182-157825 GCA_013389925.1 Aegithalos caudatus | reverse complement strand
TTTTTTTTTTTTTTTTTAACCTCCTGTTAGGACGAGTCTCCTTTTCCCGGAGGAAGCAGAACAAAATTCTGCGGTCCACAGGCTGAACGTGTGTCTGCCCTAGCACGGGGTGGGTGGGCTGGGAAGGCTGCCCAGGGTGATGGGGAGCTGGGCAGGGGCTCTGCCCGCCGGCCCCTCCGTGCCGATTCCCGCATCCCGCCGAGCCACGCACGAGCAAAGCTGAGCATCCTGGCGTGGAAAAACGCGGCTGTGGCTGAGTGATTCCCAAAAATCCTCACCAGCCCCTCCACCCCCTGCCCCCGAGAATCACGGGGAGGGGGGGACTTCGCCGCTACTTTGTGCACAGCATTTTTTTTTTTTTAATTTGCTATTTAAAAAACCGCGGAACTAGTCAGATTTCATGCTAATGAGGAGAAAATCTGGATCGAGGACTGTGCAAAAATTTGCATCTCAAAGAGGAAAACAGGAAGTCGCTAAGAAAGGAAAATCCACGCAGAGGTAGCGGGTATGGCCATAATTAGGCTAATGCTGCCTGTGTTCTGTCAGCTCGTTTCCATCAGCCCTGGGGTGGCAGGGGACAGCAGACCGCCCCGCCACCGCGCCGAGATTCCCTGCCACGGCTCCCAGCCCGGGAGAGGGATGGAGAGGGATGCTGGGCACCATGCTGGCAGTCTGGGATGGAGGAGGGCATGGGATGGAGGATGGGTTGGAGGATGGGATGGAGGATGGGATGGGATGGAGGATGGCACGGGATGGAGGATGGGATGGAGGATGGCACAGGATGGAGCACGGCAGAGGATGCAGGATGGCACAGGATGCAGGATGGAATACAGAACGTGGTGGCCACACCGCCCTGGGAAGGACAGCTCACAAAGACACACATCTGGAGATTCTCCAACAGCACCACCAATGCCACGGGACTGCCCACACCCAAAGGGAGAAAACCCCAGCCCCCAGCCCCACCTTCCCAGCCCGAGGCTGGGTGAACACATCACCACCACTCCTGCTTCACACAGAATGAGCCATCGCTGTCCCCATCTCAAGAGGGGCTGATTTGCAGTTTTGCATCAATTTTCCTCTGATTTTTTAATTGGGTTTTGCTGCCGCTGCAGACATTACTGTGCAAACAATTCCGAATGGCTTGAACCAAGATATTTGCTCATAAAAATCCATCACCAACGCCGAGAATGACAGAAATGGAAAATGCCTAATGAAAACAAAGGGGGAAACAACAGGTACTCTGGTCCTTCGCCATCCATCACCAACCTCGGATTATTGATGGGAGGGGAAAAGAATTCTCCCATCTGCAATCAAATCTTGAGAAATCTTGAAAAGCCAAACACCACATAGGCGGAAATTCTTTGCCCCCACTTCAGTCTGCAGGAGTTTCGCCATAATTATAATAAGAGTGAGGCTGCTGGATAACATGAGAATTATTTTCCCCACTTACATTGTCAAATGATCATTTTGCCCTGCAGTGAAATCTCAATAATTATAATGCCGAACCGTGAAAGAACAAAGAAATAAAAAAAGCAGTGTTTTCTTCCAGGGAGCGGGGGGAGGGGGGAGCCGCCATTGCAGAACTCCAAGTGCATCCTTCCTCTAATTATCTTCTCCAGGGCTGTGCATCCCTCACCCCTTCCCCACGGCCTGAGCCCCCCGGATAACTCCCTCGGCTGGAGGGGGCTGTGTGGATGGGAGCAGCCTCCTCCATGCCCAGCGTGGCAGGGTTTCCCCACCGAGCAGTGAAGGGGGGAGTGAGGTTTGGGCTCCGTGGTGTTGCCCCCCAGCCCTAATCCCAGCCCCCAGCCCCAATCCCAGCCCCCAGCAGATCCCCACAGGGGCTGCCCACGGCGTGTGGGGAGCGCCGTGGCAAAGCCAGTCACAGCTCACTGTCCCTTCACACCCATCCCAGCACCACAGCCCCTCAGCAGGGGAGAAGCGAGGAGAGAGGAGAGAAAGGGGACAGAAAGCAGAGGGGGGCGTGGGGGGGTAAAGGAGGCGAACAAGAAAAACAAGACGACAGAACGCTTGCTCCACAGCCCTCGGCTAAATTACAAACCAGTTTACTGAGGTGGAAAGCTGCAGTGAGCTGAGGAGGAATATGTGGAAACCATCTGCAGATTTAAAAATAATCTATTTTACGATCACCCTCGAACATATTCTTTTGCAGAAACCAAATAGGATTTGTTGTTGTTGTTTTGTGCAAACTGTTAGGGAAAAATTACTAGAAACATGCAGGGGGTTTTGCCTTCTTGAGTACTGAGAGGCTAAATATGCCCTTCCTTATGTTTAGAATAGTAACAGTCATCTTAAAATTAACTTGGTCTGCATCAGAGCTTAAAACAGTTGCAATTCAGAGCCTGCAAAAGCAGGACAAACCTGCGCTGGGATATCTAGCACTTCGAGCTGACAGATGTCTTCCTACATACAGTAAATATAGGTCGTCTTTTCCTACCCAGAGAACTGTAGATCTTAATTAACCAGGCCACTAGCAGCATATGTAATGATTTTTTTTCAGCTTGCTAAGTAAACCTTCCCGTGATGAGATGGAAGGAAAATCAGATGCACGTGAGAGGGACCCCCTCTCTGGCTGCCGCCGTCAGCGCAGCCCTCGCGCCGCGGCTCCCGCCGTTCTTTCACGCTATGAAATCTGCCTAACGAGATGGGAAGGGTGTGAGTGCCACATCCCCCTCCCCGTGAGCAGCCCACGCTGTGCCCAGCCAGCCCTGAGCCCTGAGCCTGGCTGGGCTGGCAGTGGCCAGAGTGGCTGTGGGGCTCCGCAGACAAAACCGCGCTTCTCCTCGTAAAGCGCTCCGGGATTAAATTATCTCCGGGCTCGGAGGCAAACGAGCTAATGAAATCCGTGCTGCACTATGAGAAAGCTGTGCTGAGCCCTCGTGGAGGGGCAGTGGGTGCTGGGGTGGGTGGCAGGGCCTGTCAGTGTCCCTGTCCCCAAGGGCTGAGCCTGGCCACGTCCCAGCCCTGGCCCAGGAGGAAGGCAGGAGCTGGGTGAAGTTTCACCAGACCCTGATGGAATGAGGGCACCCAGAGAGACTCCTGCCCTCCCACCAGCTCTCACATGCAGGGTGCTCTGAATGGAATTTCAAAAACACTGGATTGGAAGGAAGGGAGAGCAGAGCCTGAGCCCACGGCCACATCCTCACACAATCTGTGTTCTACAGGCAGAAGTGTGCTTGGCAGGGCAAGGACAGCACAGAGCTCTGTAAAGGGCAAGACTGGTGCAGGCTCCCCAGAAAAAAGCTACCCAGAGACTGTGGGAAGAAGTCGATGCCAGAAGCTCCCTCTGCAAGGTGGAAAACTGCGAGAGAGCTGCACATCACTGCCCTGCACCAGCTCTGAAAGAATCCCGCTGAAGCCAAGACCATGTTTTGATCTGATGAGAGAACCCAAAAGCCTCACAAAAGAAAGTCTGTCACCTGAAACTCAGGGGTGAAGCGGAACGATCCCGCTCTGCCGTTCGCTGCCGTGTCCCACGTGTCCATCCCCTCCTCCCCTCCCTGCTACTCACTGGGGAAAAAAATTCACTGAACGCGACTCGAACAAAGAGTAGAACTTCCTCCCTGCTCATTAGTGCTGGAAAAGCAACAGAAAAAAAATCCCCAGGACATAACCTCCTCTTCAGCTCTGAAGTCTGAGCGGCTTGGAGAGGGTGGTTGGGTTTATTCTTTGCCTTTCACCTCGCTCGGAGTTGGTCTGCACGCTTTGATTATGGAGGCACAGAGAGGAGCCCACGCCGAGCAAGGGACCCCAAACCCACCCACCCCAGTGCTGGCTCTGCACAGCCACCCCGGGGCACACAGATCCCCACATGTGGGGCACAGCCCCATCAACACCTGGCTTAGAGGCTGGAGGCAGCTTGGGACAGCTCACAGGGACCCTCCCCAGCCTGTGGGACACTGATCCTTCCCCCTGTTTCCCACCCTCCAGAAGAAAACCACTTCTCCTCGCTTTCCCTGCAGCCAGGAGCACTCATGGGGGATGGTGGTAGGAGAGGAGGGAGGTGTGGGGTGGGACAGGGGCACCTGAGCAGCAGCAGCAATCAGCAAACACAGACTGAAACGTGGGTGAGCCACAGCATCCCTTGGAAAGGGGCGGGAATGGAGCAAGGTCCCTGCAGTCACAAAAGCCACCAGTGTGTCACCACTTGTCCATTCACCCACACTGCTGGAAAGGTTCAGAGAGGGACTGGGGAGCTGCACATGCTCCCAGGGGGAAACAACCCTGGTGTTCCATCAGAGCCAGGGCACAAATCCACTCCAGAGCATCTGCCAGGGGCGGGGGCTGCACGGGCAGCTGGGGGGAGGAGCAGCCCCTTCCCGCACCACACATGATCTGCTGCAGCTTATCAATAATTATTAAGACAAGGCAAATGTATGTTGACCTAGTTAGACGTCCAAGAAGAAAACCAGCCCCGGTGGCTTTGTTTAGCAACCTGGCAGTCCTGATGGAGGCAGGCCTGGCACGGAGCCTTCCCATCAAAATGATCCCTCCCGGCATCGGGAGCCTCACGTGTGAGCACTGGGGCACTTGTGAGTAACAGTTCAGGCTTCAAAGCCGGCGGGGAAATACTCTGAGAGTTCACAACGTGACCACAAAAATCATTCTGGGCCAGAAGAAATAATCAGGTGCTGTGGGATGCAGCACAAACCCCTGGACCGGGCTCTGAGCAGCTCCTTGGTCACCACAGACACAGGGAAGAGAGATCCTGTGTCCTCCCAGCACTGGCACAACATCCCTGGCCCAGGAGCTCCACTTAGGCAAATCCAACCCTGCAATCAGATGAGATTTCCTAGCAACAAGCAACGAGATGCTGGGGCAGCTCACCAGGAGAGCGGGAGGCCTCCACATGACTCCAAGTGCTTAAATGAGATGAGATCTTGTCACACCATGCTTTCACCTGCCTTCCAGGTGTCCAGGGAACAGAGGGGCTGCCCTGGCTCCCAGCACTGCTCTTAGCCTCTCCAGGTTTAGCCTGGGGAAGACAAGGAGCACAACGTGAGGGCTTGGCACCCTTGGGTATTGCCACCCAACATTTTTGGAGGGGGAATATCCCTTTGTCACCACGGTGGCACAGACATGCATGTGGCCCCCCCACACTGTAAGGCACTCAGCTTGGTGTGGTCAGGGAGAGCTGGGACCCCAGAACTGTCCCAGTGACTCACAAGGTGTGACCTGCATCCCCCTCACCTCTCTCACAGGTTTATGTGAGACTCGAGCTCACTGTGTGCTGCTGCTGCCTCCTCTGTGCTTCCCTGCAGTGACATTCAGGGTGAATTCCCTTCATCTCGTGCAAACACTAAAGGCCCTCCAGGTGCCCCCCTGACCCTGCCAGGTCAGAGCATGGCTCAGGGCAGGGATGTGAGGACAGCATGGACACTGCCATGGCCAGCCTGGGGGACACCTCCTCAGCCCCTGGCCTCCTGCCCAGGGCTCCCTCCTGCTCTGCACGCTTCAGTGGTGCCTTTACAGCACTGGCTGTGCCAGGACAGCCCGAGGCCTCAGTGCCAGCTTCAGTGGGCATGGCTGGGCTCAGGGACGGGCAGCATCCCAGCCCAGGGAGCCACCAGGGCTGGGTGCCCTCGGAGAGCAGGCACAGAAGGGAGCAAGGGACACGGAGGTGCAAAGGGACAGCGTGGCATGGGCTGGGGAGTGCCTCCCTGGCTGGCACACAGCACCCAGCCTCACATGACCAGCTCCAAAGGTGACAGACCCCCTGGATACAGCCCTTCTGTCTAGGGCAGGCACCCAGATCTCCCCCATCACCAGCCTGGGAACTCTCAGCACTTCTCCCCAGCCCAGGTCCCTCTGTCCCTGCAGCGCTGCAGCCAGATCCCGCCTCCAAGTGCCTCTCCAAACTGACGGGATGCAAATTATTCCTCCCTTTCAGCTGCTATTCAAGCCGTGCTGGCCAGCGCTCCGAGCAGCTGCTGCCTCGCACACACGCGCGGGAAGGGCAGGCACAGGCACGATTTGGGGAGCAAGGAGGGGTGAGAGCAGCATCCATCACAGCCACACAAAGAGATCCTCATCCACCAGGGCCGAGGAACAGCCCAGTCTGCTCGAGGAGAGCAGCAGAGGGCTGTGTGCTGTCGGGCAGGAGGAGCTTTCACTGCAGAAAGCTGAGCTGTCCCAGGGAGGTGACACGGGGACAGTGGCACAGGCCAGGCCAGGGATGCTCCTCACTGACAGACATGAGTGGGTGCACAGGCTAAAGCAGCAGGGCCGGTACCCAGCCAAGTCACACATGTTTTATTCATAAAAACACTGCAAAGTTCACACGCGTTCACTAATTACTCAACCCGCTCCTCTGTCAGGTGAATAATGAGGGGAAAAATAATCAGCAATTTGTTCAAAACCACATGGAGAAATTCCGAGTGTGTTACGGCAGGGCTGTGCTCTGCATACTGAAACCTGGGGCAGATGTGATGCTGTGAAAATACCTGGGACACTCATCAAGGGGACCCCAAAGTAACCAGAGCTCCCATGCACCCCCAAATCCCGTCCTGTCCCACACAGCCACGGGCATTTCCAGGTGCTCCAGGGCTGTCACAGCTGCACCCCAGAGGAGAAATGTCTTTTAAAAGCATCGGGAGCGCTCGGAAGCCCAGCCAGGCCTTGCTCTCTGCAGTGCTGCTAATTACCACAGCTTTCCAGAAGGCAGGAATAATTAAAGCACCTTCCCTTCCCCTGGAGAACGAGAGCAGGAGCCTTAGTGGATGGCAGAGGGAAGAGAAACCATTTCCCAAAGTTCTCTGCTCTCCTCAGGAGCTGAGCCTGGCAGCGGGGCAGAGCAGTGAGGAGCCTCCTGCAGGGATGCTCCCGTCAGCACCCCCGGGAGGGGGATGGAGCCAGGGAAATCCAGCCAGCACCAGGGAGCTGGATGGGAAATCTCAGGCTTTTAGCTGAAGGAGCACTGAGGAGCCAGCACATCTGCTCCCGAGGAGCCACTTCAGCCAGGGGACTCCTGCCTTGGCACAGCAATTATTTTAAAATAAAATTATCCTCTGAAAAGGCATGATAGAGCATTAGCCCTGGAAGTTCCCACTTGCCCATCCAAAAATCCCAATGTGCTGTGTCACCCTGTTGGTTTGGTGGGGAGGAAAGACAGGGTCACTAAAGGGGAGCTCTGTGGCCACTGAGATGCCTCCTTTGGCCAGCACTGGCTTTAGACACGGGCTCTGCAACTGCAGCAAAGTTGCAGTCAAGCATCAGCATCTCCACAGCAGCAAACGGGAGCCTAATCACAGAGAGGTGAGGGGAGGGAGGAAACAAAAAGCAGCAATAAATCACTTCCCTGCTGCTACCCGAGGAGATATAATTAAGTTTATGCTTAGAGTGGCATTGCTGACAGTAGTCCTGGAATGAGATAAACACATGGCATGAGGTTAAGCTGTGTGCTGAGTGGCAGGTGACACGTGTGCTCAGGAATGTCCTTGATTAGGGAGTCCCCAGACGAGGGGAGAGCACCAGGAAATGTCTGAAAAGCTGCACAGTGGAAGGCTCAGGGCACTACTGCACACCCAGAGCAGGCTCTGCAGCCTCTCCGAGGGCCCCCTGCTCCTGTCAGCCTCATCCCAGGTGTCCCTGCCCGGGGTGTCCCCCCTTTCCTGGTGCCCACCATCACCCATGGATGCCCAGCTCGCCAGCCCGAGTGCTGCTTGTGCTTAAGCACAGGCTTAAATTTAAGCACGGGCTTAACTTTAAGCACATGAAATGTCCACTGATCTGCAAAGGATTACTCGTGGGCTCAGCTGCACACACCAGGGGCTCAGCAGGCGCGGGGCTGGGATGCTCAGTGTCACCTCCTGGGACAAAGGGCAGAGACAAAGCCTGCTAAGGGCGTGTGACAAATGGCAGGGGGTGCCCAGCCAGCCCAGCACGGGGACACTCCCTGAGGCTGGACACAGAGCTGGTCCAGAGCTCCTTACAGAGGCCAAGAGCACTGCAGGCCATCTCCTACTCAATCACACCTGCACGTTTTCAAACGCTTTCCTTGATTCTCTTTAGAAAAAACCCACAAGCCTGTATTAATTGTCACTCACAGGAAAGAGCTTGGTGTGGGTTTTCTGGTAGTATGCAGTGATTGAAGACAACCCCCAAACAGGAGCAAGTTTTCCTAATCTAGCCTTGCATTGTATTTCAAACCTTCTTATTTTAAAGTATCTGTAGAACTCTCATTCTGCCTGTCCCCAAGATGAACACATTTCTGCAGAGAGTGACGCTGCTCCCTGGGTACTGACCCAGGTTTTATCACCTGGTGTCCCCTCCACTGAGAGAGAGCTCAGGCCTGGCCACCAACAAAGCTTGGCTTTAGCAGCTCTGGCCAAGGAACAGAGAAGGAAGTCCCACATCCAGTTGGGGTGACACCTAAGGAAGAGCCCCTTCCTGCCCCCCAGACACTGCCACAGCCATCAGCATCCCACCTCCAGCCCCTGATCCCACCCTGGCCAGGAGGAGCCTCCGAAAGCCAGCGCACGGCCCAGCTCAGCTGAGAGCCTCCAGCTGCCATCTGGACGGATCACAGGATTTTTTTCCATGCAAATATGAAAGAGGGGGTGGGGGAAGGCTGAGGAGAAACGAGGCTGCAAAATGAATTCAGCATCAATTATTCTAAAATATGCGTGTTAATATGGGAAGGGCTCCATGGCTGCATCCATCTCCACTTCTGTTCATTTTGAGCAGCAAAATGTGACCCGGGAAGATGACAGCATCTCGAGTCTCACTTACACAAACACGAGCCGGGCAAGGGGGGATATTAAAACGGGAGACAATGCTGCATATTAAAATGCCACAGATGGAGCTTTCTGCAGCCTTTGCAGTCTGCCTCGGAGATTATTGCCGGGCCATATTGTATTAAAAAATGGGGGGTGGGTGTGTTATTTATTTAATTTTTAAACAAATTCCATCTCCTACTCACGCCGGATGGATAAAGTGAGCTCTTGAGCTGCAGCCAGCTTTGCCAGCAAGCCCACATGAAAAATGCATTTTCATTAATACAAACTGTTTGCAGTAGGTAAATTAATTCTGGGAATGGTTTTCATACATGGCAAATTATACATTCAGTGAAAACACTGGATGACACTCCACAGTCCTAATAAAAGCCCCGTGTTTCCTGTAATGAAGTGGGATTGCCAGGTAAAGGCGGCGAGCTGGAACAATTAAACAAACAAATAAGTCAACAGGCGAATGAAAGCTGCTGGGGTTGGGAGGTTTTCAGGCTGCTGCAGCCATCCCAGGATCCAGCCCCACAGGTGGAGTTTCCCAGAGAGGAGCAAGAGAGGAAGGAGCAGCCTGGATCCCTTCCCATCACCGATGTGAGGGCTGAGGGTCCCGTTGGGGAAGGTGCTGTGGATCCTGAGGGCCCAGAGGTGACGAGCACAGCAGAGCTGGCCAAGGAGCCAGGGAACAACACTCCACCATTCCCCAGACGAGGAACAAAGATCAAGCTCTCCCCTCACAAGTTTCTCCTCTGCTCTGAACCCTTTTAACGTCTCCTTTAACAGTCCCGTTCCCGGGCTGCCGGCGAGGGAAGCGATCTATAATTGATGGAGTGACGCTGTCCTGGCCCCAGCCCAGCCAGGAGACAGCTGCTCCGCACGTAGCCTCGCTCAGGTGCTGTCACGGCGCATTTACTGCGGCGTATCACAGCCTGTGCTCGTGTGGGGCCAGCCCTGGGCCCTGACACCCTCAGCTCGGGGTGTCAGGGCCTGCAGGGACTGCACTGGAGGTGTTCTCCATCCTCTTCTCAGGCTTATTTCCACAAATTTTCTGCAGCAGCACCCAAGCTGCTGGGCACTTGTGACAGCAGCACCGTGCCCACCCTCGTTGTGCCCTTCCAGCAGCACCCCTGCACCCTCTCAGGCAAGTTCCTACTCTGCCAGCTGCCTTTCCCTCCAAATTCCGGCTCTTAAAACCCTGGCACAACACCTTGGAAGTGGAGGAACTCAGAGTGATTTGAGGAGCAGAACAAATCTCCATCCCTGCATTTGTCACGGGGAACCGAACGCCACGGAAGGAGGGGGCAGCATTTCATAACAGCCTGCCACGTTAGAAAACAAAGAGTGATAAAGAATCTTTTAGTCACCTCTTAATTACATATTCCGGGTGCATTAAGAAAGGAGAAATGTATCTCAGGTCACTGCCTGTCACTGCGACAAAGGCCCGTGATGAGTTCTGTATTCAAAATATTTGCACTAATTATCAGCACAGCTCCCCTTTGAAAGCGCTGGGAGGGAAGGCTGGTGTTTCACCCGAGGGAATCAGCTCGCAGCCTGTGCTGCCTTCACTGCTCTACACATAAATATACTCGTGCACGGGTATATTTTTACCAACGTGCCCGGCTATGTATCCATGGAGAAAAACCTATAAATGCCTAATGCTTGTCTTGTGGGGCTGGGGAGCGGGAGCAGCACAAGAGGGGCTCTGTTCCTCTCTCCTGCAGATGCTGGCTGAGCCACCATGGGCTCTGCTGCCTTTCCAAAGGTGGGGGCACAGACTCTCAGCCCCGGGCGATGGCTCCAGCCACGGCTTGGTCAAATGGAAAACAACCCTCTGCCAATGCAAATGCCCAGGGAAGGAGAGAAACGCGCTGAATGCAAATGGGACTGACCTTTAATTAGTGCAGAAGGAGGCACAAGATGGGGAAAAGCCACCAGAACTTCCCTAGGCACCTTCCCTTTCTCAAGCACAGCAGGAATCACTGTGTCCCCACAGCGGTGACTCTGATTTTCCAGGCAGGAGCTCCCACAGAACATCCTCCCCCTCTCTTCCTGCTCTGCTGCTGAGCCAACATCCCAGGAGGGCCAAGAGGAGGGTAAAGGATGGGCAAACAGAGGTCCCAGGCTCCCACCAGGGCTGCCTGCAGGATCTTGTTGCAGGAACCTGGGGTTCCTGTCCTGGGCTACTGGCAGGACAAGAGCACACAGCCTGAAGCTGCACTGGGGAGGTTCAGGGTGGACATTAAGAAGAATGAAAGGGTTGTTCAACATCGGGAAGGGGCTGCCCAGGGAGATTTGCAGTCCCCATCCCTGGAGGTGTCCAAGGAATGAGTGGATGTGGCACTCAGTGCTCTGGGCTGGGTGACAAGTTCGGGACTGGTCACAGGTTGGACTCGATCTTGGAGGTCTTTTCCAAACAAAATGATTCTGTGACACTGTGATCCTATTGTGAGGCAAGAGAAGGGCCACAGGCACCCAGCAGGTGCTGCTTGCCCCCACATGGCCCCTGTCACCCAGCAGGACAGCCCAGCAGCACAGCTCCTGCCTGTGGATATCGTCCCCATTTGACACAAACTGACCCACACCAAAAACCCCGTAGAGCAACCCTCGACAGCCCTGGAGCTGCCTGGGGCCAGCAGCACCCTCACCCTGGGGTCACATCTTGGTGTCGTTCTCATGGAATTATTTCCCTGTTTGTTGCCATCCAATAACACAGAGAGCTTTCCCCCAGCGCTGGCTCTAACCCGGCCGTATGCTACGGAGCAACTCCTTCTCCTCAGCCAGCATTTAATCTGAGTGGACAGCAGCAAAACCATGTAGATATAAATGGGGCAAGGAGAAAATAGCACGCTTCAGGTTCCTCGGGGAAGCATATGGGACCAGGAGACTTATTAATAAATTCTTCTTTGTTCTGTATTGTCTGTGATAAATAGCCGCACTCAGCATCAATAACCACAAACATCCTTGGGAAAGAGAGACATGCAGGAACCCATCATGCTGCTGAGAGCAGAGAATGGATTCAATTTCGGGGCTGAAGGCAAATTTCACAGCCCTAAACAAAATTATCAGAGGGGGCTGCTGTGGCCACGCATGCAATAAATGTAAGGTTATGGCTACTGAAGCAGCAGAACATCTCCCAAGAGTTGTAATGCCTCAAGTGAGAGGATAGGAAAGAATAGCCCCGTTCAGGAGGGTGTCTTTGGAAAAATAACATTTATGTTTCTGAATCAAAAGTGTTTTTATTAAGGGAACACAACACTTCTGGAATGTTATTGCCCTAGAGATTACTCAAACTCCCACCCCTTTGCTGGCATCCAAAAGTAAATTTCCACGAGATTTTAAACACTGCTGAGACCTCAGTAATTTGGGAGTAGGAGGGAAAAGAGAGCAGTAGCAAGAGACATTCCTAATGGTGAAGACATGAAAAACGCAGCTTTATTTTTTGATGATTGCATTAGATTTTTTTTTTTTTTTTTATCACAGAGATGAAAAATGAGCAGCTACCACCTCCTAATTCACTGCCTGGGGACTGGATTCCTCTCCGCTGCCATTTGAGGAGAGGCACTGGAAGCAGCACTGAGCAGGAAATGAGTTATACTGGGGAAGAGCCTGTTCCATTGTGGAAAAATAGGGGAAAAACAGTAACCTGGTGTAAAGTACATGTACTGAGGGCAGCAGGAAGCCCAGGACCGTGCTTAGAATGTAGAATCACAGAGTTGTTAAGGTCGAAAAATCCATCTAAAACCATCTGGAATAACCCAGCACTGCCAAGCACTTCCTCAAGTGCCACATCTTTTAGTCACTCCCAGAGATGGTGACTCCAACGCTGCCCTGGGCAGCAGTGCCAGTGCCTGACAACCTTTCTGGTAAGGAAATTTCCCCTAATACCCCATCTAAACCTATTCTGGCACATTTCCTCTTGTCCCTGAGCCCCGGTGGCTGCACCCTCCTGTCAGGGAGTTGTGGAGAGCGAGGAGGTTCCTCCCGGAGCGCTCAGCACCGCGGACAGCGCCCGGCCCGGCCGCCGGGACCCCTCACCTCTCCGCAGCCCTTAAAAACATGCTGTGGCCCTATTAACTAGCTTGGCCTTATTGATTTAATTAGTTTGGGCGTATTGATTTAATTAATTTGGGTTTATTTCTTTCCAAGAGGGCGAGCAGCGGGTGCTCCGTGCCCCAAACTCTCGGCACGCCGTGGGCTCCGAGCGTGCCGGCGCGGTGCGGCGCAGGAAGGATTCTGCTCCTCATCCCCTCCTCCCCGCAGAAACCTTTCAGCTGCCAGCGTGTGTTCCCACCCACAGATCTGGTGACTTCCCCGGGAAGCTCCGAGGAGTAGGCAGTGCCATCCAAGGTGGCCCGGGGAAGCGTACAACCGCCCGGAACACGCACGTGGCTGTGAGGGGATGAGATCTGCGCTTCTCATTTCCCCAGAGAGCTTCTCCCCTGAGGTACCACCACGATGTGCACAAAGGGATGAGGAGAAACGGTTTTAAACCAGAACAGGGTCCATTTAGAGTAGATGGAAGGAAGGGATTTTTGCAGTGAGGGTGGTGAAACACTGGCACAGGTTGCCCAGAGAGTTGGCAGATGCCTCATCCCTGGAAACGTTTAAGGTCAGGTTGGACAGGGCTCTGAGCAGCCTGGCCTAGTTGAAGATGTCCCCGCTCACTGCGGTGGGCTGGACTAAATGGCCTTTAAATGTCTCCTCCAAATGAAACAATTCTGTGATTCCAAAAGCCCACCAACAGCCACAAGCCCCAGGCCAGCTCTGTACCTGCAGGTACTGAGGACCTTCCCTCCTGTCACTGCAGTGAATTTGTGCAGGCACCTGGGATTACCCACCCACTGTGACCATATCAGCTCTTTTCCAACAACATTAAAAGCTGAGCTCTGCTGCTAATGCTCGCTTTGGGCAACACCAGCAAGTTCCAGGCTGTTGTCACAAAGGTGAACACGTCTTGCTGAATTTGAACCTGACTGAAAGGCACAAGTGCTCAAGGAAGCAATTTGCACAGCAGCCTTGCATCAGGGCATCCCCCTTTTCTTTCTTGTTAATCCTCTGCTCTGTAACCACCTTTTTTCCCTCATGCTTTCACCTGGAGCACCACAAGTTTCAAAGGATAAAGTACATTAAGAGTTTTAATGCTGAGGAAGATATCAGCCTGACATTTTAATAACACTAATGCTCTGGAATTTGCAGCATTATCACTGTAGTGCATATCTCAATACCTGCCCCTCCACTGTGGTTCATACAAGATCTACACCACATTTAACACCACCAGTAAAGAAATCAGCTCCTTCCATGCTGCCTGAGACAATGATTTTCCAGCAACATGTGCAGAGACATCCCAGGGATTACCACCTTCCCTCCCATCAGGCTGTAGACAACTGCTCCTCACCCTCTGCCTCCCGAAGAGCTGAGCTGTGACAACGAGAGCAACGATGCAGAGATACAAACACTGCTTCTAACAGGATTTTTTTGTCTCAGCACAAAACCAAGCCCTCTCAAACGCCAGTTTCCCAGCCTGCATCTTGCAGAATCACTCCCAATCCTTTGCTTCCACATCGCACAGCTCAGTTAAGCATCACCCGATTTACTTGGTCCCTTGCCTGTGTCAAGGCTGAAATTCATCCTAAATTCATCCAGTGCATGCAAACCACGAGGATAGGATGAAATTTGGATGACGCAGCAAGGGACAGACGAATGGGAGGGACTCTTAAAAACAAAGAGGGCCATTCCTGTCCACAGAAATAGGGTGGAAAGACACGAACACCAAGGAGCTCTGCTGTGAGGGACGGCCACTCCAGTGCCCACCACAGCTGCACAATGGGCCTGGATGGCTGCAGGAAATTTTGGGAGTTTAGGGAAAGGCAGCAGCTGCCCCATCCCTGTGTGTCCTGAGTCCCTGAGTCAGTAGCACCCACAGCTTCACCTTCCCCCTGCTCTCACACCTTCTGTCCAGCAAAAGGAGCAGCTAAAACTGTAAATCCAGCAGCAGAGACAAAGAGAGAAGGGAAACCCTTGGGTTCAGTACTGAAAGTTCCCCCACCTGCATCTTCTGGTGCCTCTGCCCCACACACCAGCAAAGCTCTGGTCACGAAACACCTGCTCAAGCCCTGGTTCTGCTTCCTCACAGGAAACCAAATTTTGGCCCTTTTTGCCCTGCTTTTATGTCCGAGCACAAAAAACCCTGAATGGGCTACAAGCACCAATCAAATCCGATGGAAAAATGTACATGTCTTAAAGTTACAAGCCCACAAGTCCGTAAAAAAATACAGCTAAAATGCAGCCAAAGCCCAGGTGTTTTGGGAAGTTCAGACCTAGTGATGGAAGGGCAGAAACCGCTTCCTCTGCTTGCTTTTTGAAACACACACACACACTGTTCTGCAAAGCCTAATGGCAACGGGCACCAGGGGACTTTTCTGGCTTACAAAACCCCTCTCCTGTGCATGCGGCCCACACACTGGGACTGGGCTTAATGAGCAGGAATTTGAAAGCTGACTTCGACAGAGGCTAAAAACAAGCTTAAGTTTCATGTGCAAAGTCAAACGCAAAAGTAAGTAAGTGACAGGAAGCCCGAAGAGTAAATGAGACTGTTACTTCTTGTGTCTAATGAGTGACACCAGGTAACGCTGGCAAATTGCTCACCTAGAGACAGCATCAGTGAATTTCTGATGGATGAACAAGCCTTTTTTTTCCCCTCATCAGCGCACATCACAGTGAATGATGGAGCATGTTTTCCTGATGGTGCTGGAGATTGTCACAATCATTTGCTAAATCCGGTTCTGCCGGTAACACTGTGGCACGAGAGCAAAGTGGCGCTAAGACAAATCCTCAGCTGGCATAAGCTGGAAAAGCTCCCCAAGGGTCAGCCAAAAGCAGCTGAGGGGCTCCCACCCTTGGCTTTCCACAGACAGCATCCTGAGGATAATCGAGGTGCACGAGACAGGGCGACAGCACCAATGGGCAGTGTAAAAACACTGAGGAGGCTCAGAGAGAGAGGATTCTGCACGGGAGAACAAACAGATCGTGGCCAATCTGCAGCCAGAATGAGGAGAAAACCACAAGGTTTTGTGGGTGCTTCACCCAAAACAGGCCCTGAAAGCTCTGCCATGGCCAGCCCTGGCACGGCCCCTGCCCGGTGTGGCAGGGCCAGGCAGCCAGCACTGCCCATCACGTGGGGAAGCCTCACGGCTGAGCTGCGATGCGTAAAAGGATTTACAGATGTAAAACCACATCTCGATAACGCTTGGAACAAATCCCTGACATTCTTCACACAGCTCTGCACTAACAGGTTAGGCTCTAGCAGAGTGGAAACGGCAGCTCCCCGCTATTTCCACGTCTCCATCCCCGTTAACTGTTTGAAGCCTTCTCCCCTCAGAAGCAAGGTGGAGCAGGCTCAGAGGAGGCAGGACTCTCCGTGCTGACAATTATTCTCCATTCAGGACTAGCCATTTGCATGCAGTTCATTTGTGATGCAGAAAAGCTTGAACCTGTCATTATTGCTTGGCATCAGTACAGTGCTGTGAAAAGACACCGCTCGGAACATGCGCACAGCACTGCACCCTATTTTCTTTAATCTAGGCTAAAATGACAATGAGGAAAAGCAGGAGGGAGGGAGGGAGGAAGATGAGCATGGGAAAAGCATCATTTCCACAAACAGGAGTGATTCTCTGACAAGCCACGCATGGGTACTGCGAGCAGGGATCCAAAGGTTTGTCCAGGGCTGAAAGTGAGGGGCTCCCCCAGTGCCAGGCATGCAGGTGACATTGGTGTGGTCCCCTCTGCACAGCTGCAATCTCCTCAGCAAGACCGACCCCTAGGAAGGCTCAGGAGCCACCATTTTGCTGTACAAAACCCTCTGGCCAAGCAGGAGATGCCCAGGGGTCCTCCCTGACACAGAGAGATGGGGGTGGCAGTCAAGGCAGGGGAGCAGATGGAAAGCAAAAAACCCTTGAAAGCTCTGCTCCCCATGGCTATTTCCTGTCTCTTCCCAACAAGCAGGGATCACAAATGCTTCCTCTCCAAGGCCATGCTGCTGCAGCATGCGGGGAGGGGGCAGTGCCCTCCTTTGCCGAGGGGAGGGCTGCCAGGGAGCAGGGATGGAACGGCTGACACCCTGGAGAGGCCTGGGGGACAGTGAGGGACACTGCCAGGCAGCTCCAGCCCCCAGCCCCTTCATCAGCAAACTCTCCAGACCCCCCCACGTATGCTGATATTTGTGGCCATCTGTGTTCCGGACGGTGCCAGCGCCCAGCCTCCCAACACCTCCCACCTCTCCCCGATCCAGCACCCGACACCAGGCACAAAAGCACAAAAAAATCCCAGCCTTGGCAGACGTGGACCAGCCCGAATGGTCAAAGATCAGCTCAAGCCCTGCCTGTAGCCAAGGCTTTAACAGCTCTGTCAGAACGTCTGTCAGGAACTGTTCTCGCTCCGCGGCGTCTCCCTGTCATGTCAACATCCAATTGCTTTTGGCTAACAACTCGACCTCCGTGACTGCTTGTGGCGAGACACTTCAGATCCCCACCACAAGTGCTGTGGAAAAGCATTTCCCGGCGCCAGGGCTGGCCTGGGATCGCCCCTGTCCGTGCTGAGCCCCGTGCTGCCTCACCGGAGGAGACCTCACCGCCCGCAGCCCTGCCCACGCCGGGAGGAGGCAGCTCCGCGATGCGCAGGTGATTTAGGAGCCCAGATCCCATTACGATTCATTGCCAGCAGGGAATCCAACTCCCTTGTTACCTTTCAAATGAGCAGAGCTACACATGAATATTAAACACCACCGCGTTCTAGTCCCAGGGAAAAAAAAGCCAGTCTTTGAGAATCCCTCATTAAGATGCGCTGGACGCCTTGCACAGGGAGCCCGAGAGCCAATTAAGCAGGGCTGTAACAACCCTAAAACGAAGCCGTGCCTTGTTGGGTTCTAAGCATTCGGCGGAGCTGGTGCGGGTGCTGTCCCCACAGCGCCCTGGGTGCTCCCAGACCTGCGCCCGGTCCGACCCGGAACGCGACACCACCGCCCGAGCCATCGGCACCTCCCTGCCAGGGATGGGGCTCTCCCCAAACCCGGCCCCCTTCCCGGCAGCTCCTCGCCTCCTCGCTCTACTCCCAGCACCCTCAGCAAAGTTTATTTGCTGACTTTCAAACCCCTTTACTTCCACTCTGGATCAAGGTAACACAATCAGACAAGCCTGACGTTTCTCCTGGTTTTGGAGGTACTCTCTCCTCCTTCTGCTCCTCATCCTCATCCTCCCTGCCCCTGCCCAACCCCTTCTGCCCAGTGCCAGCAATCCCCGCTCAAAATCAATTTCTATATTTCAGATACAAAGGTTGTTTTGCTTGAAAAATGAAGCTGCCCTTCACAGAGGTAATAGAGAGATCAATACTAGTTACATCGAGTTTCCTCCTGAAGACAAGGAACTGCTGGCATTTTTCCGCTCCTGATCCATCCAGGTGGGCTGAGCCTGCATCCCAGACCCAGGTGGGTGCTCTGCCAGAAAGCCCTGGCCCCCACAGACCTTGGGAGTGGCTCCTCAAGGTCCCCTCTCCCTGCCAGCGACAGAAGGGGGTGGCGGGAAATGGGAGAGAAAATTGTGGATATAATTTATAATGCCTCATTAATTTGACAAATGCCGCTTCATGCGTGCTCTCCGTCAGCCCGTCACTGTCCCAGAAGCCACTAGATCAGCAGCTACTTCAGATGGAAAATCTACCTGCAAACCCTGCTGTTTAGAGCATGGATTAATTGTTGCTGATCCTCACGTGGCAGCTGGAGCTGTCCTGGATGGTGGCTGCTGCTCCTGCCCCAGGGCTGGGACCTTGCACGAGGGACAGCGACTCCAGCAAGGGATGCCAGCGGAGAAGGGGAAGGCAAGTATCACAAACAGCTCTCAGAGAAAGCATTTGACCAGCTGTAATAGCTCCTTACCAAGGCTTTTCTATAGGAGCAATCCCATAGGAAATGCTTCTTTGCCAAAATGAAGCTTTTGTGGAAACTTCTCATTTCAGTCACGCACTAAATTCAATTTTGTCTCCATCTGAGAGAGTTTCCTTTCTTCAAACCTCCCCTGCCCACAGACTGTTTGTTTCTCTACTGGAAAAGCAGTGAGATGGAAAGGGAAAAAGACACTGGGATCAGGTGGACTCTGCCCAATACACACCTTCAGCTTCCCCCTTCCCGGGAGGATCCCATCAGCTCCCACCCCAGCGATGCTTTGGGCAGAGCCAATGGGAGATGCGGGGAACACCCAGGAATGGAACTGGTCAATCCTCCCCAAGCCAGGCAGCTCCAGCTGAAATCCCACTGAGCCAGACTGAGCTTGTACCCACACAAACGGGCTCCCAGGATTCTAATCCCACGAGGAGAGCAGGAAGAGGAGGCTGGAGAAGATGTATGTGCATAAGGCACCGTTAGCACAACTCCGCTCACTCTGTGTTAAATAACTCTTCCAGGGCATGAGTTAAATGGCAGCACAGAGCAATCAGGGGACAATAAATCCCTGGTTATAAATTCTGGCACTAGACTGAGATGAAAATCATCATCCCTGGCTGGCCACAACTGGTCCTGGCTCGGGAAGAGGGAGCCTGGGGAGCAGGGCAGGAGGGAGGAATGTCTGCTCCATGAGAGCCTCCCAGCCCCTCTCCCCCTCCCCAGGGGCTGCTGCTCACTTTGTGCCCCACTCAAAGACCCCCAAACCTCCCTGGGGTGGTTTCAGCACAAACAGGGAGTGAAGATCTGCTCAGCCCCATAGCAAAGAGTGAATTCCCTTTCCATCCCAGAGCTCCTGGGGTGTCCTGCTGGCCACGGCCTTGTCCTCACATCCCTGCACAAACACCAGCCAAGGAGACAGCACATTCCCAAAGGGCTGCCAGCAGAGGGAGGGATACAAGGTGTCACCGATTTACCTTGCTGCATCCCAGCTCTGCCTGCTGCAGCAGTTATTTCCTGCAAATATATTGCTCTGTGGGATGCCTGCGATATTTTATAAAGTTAATAACTTTTTTTTAATTGGATGAGTTTATAGAACCGTGCGAGCAATTAACAATAATTACGTTTAAGACACTTAAATTCCAGGATGCACCACAAACACTGGAATATTAAGCTATAAAAACCCTCAATTGTACATTCAAATTACATTAAGGGTCTGTTGGAAGGAATACACTCTCAAGTTTCAAGAGCCCCACTCTGTTCTGTTTATACAATGAGCTTACATCAGATGTTGCAGCAGCAACCCTGTCCCCATCCTGATTCAAACCTTGGGCACCACGTGCATCCCACAGGGATAACACTGCCCAGGAGCCCTGGTTTCTCTGCGTGGTGAGGCCCAGGATCCAGGCACAGCCTCCCCTTGGCTCCCAGCGCAGGGAAAGGAGTCGGACCAGTGCTTATTTCATTTTAATCACCAGGTGCCAAACTAAATTATTGATGTCGGTTCTCAGTGACAGGTAAGGCATTTTATCACCGTGCCTTTAATAATGCAGGAGTCATGATCCTCGGCGCTGAAATGTCAGGCAATTCTCAGGTTGCCCTCGCCACCACGCCGGCGATGATTCCCACCCTGCCCCTCCCGGCTGCCGCCAAGGGCTCGGCACCGGCGCCCACCCGCTCCCCCCAGACAGCACCTGCCACACTCCAGCCATGCTGCCCTCCCTGAGGGACCCATCCCCACCGGATCAGGAGCCTGGCTGGCGGGAGGGACAGCAGGGAGGTGGCCAAGGCGTGAGCAGAGCTTGGCACCTCAAAAACCGACCCAAACTCCTCTGGCTGCAGAAGGGAAACCCTCGCCGAGGAGGGCACGTGTCCTGCCCGTGCCCCACGCTGCAAACGGAGCCATTTCACACACCCTGGCCACCAGAAGGGACAGGTTCAGAGCCACCGAGGCTCCAGCTGAGGAACAATAGCTGGCTAATGTCTCCATTTTGAGCCGTGCACACGCAGCTGGCGCCTGCCTCCGGGAGGGAAAGGCCTCTCCAGAGGCGGCGTGGGGAGAGATTCTGTGGGAAGCAGGATGTGCTCGGGAAGGGAACAGCAAAGATCTGGACATGGGCAGCATTGCCTGGGCCAGCTCAGGTGGGAGAGCCCACCTGAGACAGGCTCTGATCCCCACGGAGCAGCGGAGCCAGCAGCCAAGCCCAGGTGACACAAAGCAAGGGGGATGACAGAGCCAGCACCAAGGATGAAGGGACAGTGCCAGCAGGGACCTGGGAGGGGCAGGGGCTGGGTGAGCAGAGGTGGCCAGCACCCTGCCCTGCCTTCAGACCCCTGCTGCACCCAGCACAGGTTTGATCCAGCCTTTGTATTCCAACAGCACAGCCTGACATTTACAGGGGGAAGTTTTATTCCTGCTGTAAATAACCTCTAATGGTGTAGGTCATTACACTAATTACAGAAGATAATTAATTTTCCGATTCTTGTTAGGCCACTGCATATTCCAAGAAGAGTGCTGTTCATTATTTTCCCATGCAATTGTGACCTCCCTCTCCTTCCCCTGCCAGCCCCTCCTTCAGGATTTCAACACGTTGTCAAGTTGTTTATCATGCAGCCACGGAGCTGTTGTGAAGCTGAGGAGGTGCAGGGGCTCCTCTCTGCCTCCCACCCCACCACAGGGACCACGAGAGCTCTGGGTGTGCTGCAGAACCTCCTCTCTGCCTCAGATGGGCCCTCAGCAACATTCCTTGCCCACGACAGGAGAATCCCAGCATGATCACATCCCTTCCTGCAGTTCCAGCCATGAGCTGGATGCAGGAGAAGCCACACACCTCTCAGAGCCATTGGGACTTTCCAGCAGCCAAAGAGGGCACATCAGTAGCAGGAAAACTCTGTTCAGTTGTTTGGGAAAGTCCCCTCCAAGAGCCTGACCTGCTGCTGCTGATTAATCTGCAGCAGATTGATGATGGTTCTCCCGGTGCAGCGCTCGTTACTCAGCCTGGGAGCAGAACATCTGCAGGACCTCACTGCACCACGGGGCTCGGTGTAGGGGCAGCCACCACCTCCCACACACACACAGCACAATAAAAACAACCTGGCACCAGCAGCTCTCACAGCTTCATCATCCTCACCCTGCCCAGGACTGTAAACCATGGCAATACAACAAAGCAGCTTCTCCTTGGCCAAACACCTGTGGAGAGACAGCTCTGGCTGGAGGAGTGTGCCAGATCCTGCCCCTCCAGCCACGCTGTAAATCTGGGTATCAGACAGGTTTTAGTGATAATCAATTGTAATAACTAACATGGATCCCTTGACCAGATAAGTGGAATATTATAAGTCCAGCTGCAATTAGCAAGGGCAGATGGATGGGGCTAAGGCAGCAGCCCGGGTGTTTTCCCATCCCACCAGCTGCTCAGCGCCCACGATGCTTTTCCATTTGCCCCCCCATAAATTCACCATCAACCCCCGTGGCTGTGGTAACCTGAGACCCACCAGGGGAGCCAGCAGAGAGAGAGGCTGCCTCCACCTGGCTCAGGTGACACGAGGAGCTCGCTGTCACAGGACACTCAGGGGGTCTGAGGGTGCAGCCCTGCATCGGAGGGGCCTCGGCAGGGCAGCTGATAACACACACACCTGCTGTTAGAGCAGAGAGAATGAATTTTTAAAAGGCACATAAACCCCTGATGCTTCAAGGCATCAGCTGAGCGCTAAGGAGGATTAGCGGGAAATATCTCCCGTGGAAAGCTTATTCCACATGAATTCCACTGAAGGGATCCTTTCATCTCCCCCTGGAGCATCTCTTCCCCCGGCCTGATGCGCCTTGGCACTCGCTGAGCTCCTGGAAGGCGCTGGCGGGCGGATGGCTGCCCGCAAAGGTTGACAGCTGTCTCCCTTACGATGCTGCCTCCTGACTGAGGCCGATGTGACAGGCAGTGTGACGCTGCCCAGACAGGACAGTGATCCATCCCCGGCGGGACAGAGCCGTCCCTGCTGGGACAGCTGTCCCTGGGACACGCCTGGATCCGGGCAGGTGAGATGGGAACGTGTTTCACTCCCTGACTGAGTGGCACAGTGAGGATTTGGAGCTCAGCACGCAGCCCTCGGTGCAGCCCAGCACTGGGGGCTCCATGGAGCTCCACAATTCCCCACCATCTGCTTGGAAAGGGAATAAAACCCTGCCCTGGCCATTCCCTGGCAGATTTTCCTGCCCAGCACCTCTCAGAAACCCCTCCCTGCACCGCTGCGCCTACAGGGAAGCATCAGCTGCCTCTCAGAGCCAGAGGAAGGGAAAGGGTTAAAAGGAATGCCATCTCCCCTCTCCTTTGCCTTGGAAGGAGAGGCACTGAGTGCATTAAAATCTGGGTTAAAAATGGCTCTGCTCTACCTATCTTATCTTCTTTGTACTAAAAGCCCTCAAAGAGCGGCAGGTTTTCACGCAGAATTTTCCCGTCTAATCCCCTTTTGTTAGCTCTGATACTGGCATTGCAATACAAACCTCGTCCGGGCGATTTAGGAGGGATTACACGCCCTCAATCCTACAGCATGCGGGAGAAAAATGTTTCCTCAAATCAAATTTTACACAAACCGGTATTTGAAAATAATCAAAGCGCAAATCCCCGCCGTGGGGATTTCTGGAGGGAGGTGAGTGGGGGGCGGGAGGAGGCAGGAGCTGGTGCCACCAGCACCAAGGCACTGTGCCAGGGCACCCACAGGTGCAGAGGGACAGGAACTCAGAGCACACCTAAAAATCACCCACACTGTGACCCTGGGACAAGAGATGTAGAGGGACACGGGCAGAGGGCTTGGGAGCTGCTCCTCACCCCCTTCCTGTGCCAGGTGGGTGCCAGGAGGGCTTAGAAATCCAGTGGCACTGCAGCCAGGAGGCAGCTCTGCCTTCTGCGTGTCCAAACGTGCTCTGCAGGGCTCTGCACACGTGTGTTTGGCTCGGCTTTCCCAATGAAATATTGCTGGTGCTGCTCCTGTAATATATATGTCAGAGATGCAACCTCATTTTATTGATCTCTCCTAGCTGCCGGGATATCCATAGCGGAATTAATACGTCTGTATCTGACAGTTTCAATTAAGGAAGCGTGAAAAGCGATTTGCGTAAGAGGCTGGGGCTTGGCGGGGGAGAGCGGGGCAGCCCGCGGGCAGCGCGGCTGTACGCTCACATCTGGGTAAGTGAAGTGATTTCCTACAGGAAGTGATGGAGGCCAGACCCCAGTCGGGGCCGTGGCCGTCTCCGCCTGACGAGCCCCCCAGCCCACCCCGTGCCCGCTGTGCCACCGCCGCACCCGAGCCGACAGCGGGGACAGAGCCCTGTGCCCGGCCGAGGGAGGTGCCACAGCCGCCGGGACAACCTCCGAGAAAGCTGCATCCAAACTAAGCATCAGAAAACCGGGCAAACGCACTGTCCTGCAGAGCTCCTCCTTCCAGACTCCTTCCCTGCACCGTGCCAGAGCCCTCAGACATCCTGAGCATCCTCAGCGCGCAGCCCCTCTGCTGTGCACTGGGAAAAACCCAGCACGGGCACTGGGAAAAGCCCGGCACGCTGCCAGGGGATGCCCAGGTGACACAGCTCTCCCTCCCCAGGCATTCCAGGAACGGCAGAAGGGAGAGGGATGCCCCGAGATCGTGGCACTTGTCAAGCACAATTCTATCCCCGCATCATCGGCTCCCGCCGGGCCGGGGAGAGCTGTGAAATATTCATGTTTGTGCCACGCACAGGGGAAGGTCCCCTCAGTGCTTCCCCTCCTCTCCCCAGCACTTGGAGTAGGATCAGGGAGGGAAGGGGGGAGGGAGCGCTGCCATCTCCGTGCCCTTTGCATCCTGGTGCCACCAGCTCTCCCAGGTCCTTTCAGACCTTTCAGCTCCACTCTGAAGCAGAGTGGAAACCCCAGACGAGCAGGGGTTTGGGGCATTCCTGCCATACACAGTCCCCTACTAACCCAGATCCCAGCCTAGGAACGCAGACACACCACACCAGCTCACTGCCCTCCCCTTCCCCCTGATTCGGGGCAAAGCTCTTAAC
This sequence comes from Aegithalos caudatus, assembly GCA_013389925.1. Classification (NCBI taxonomy): domain Eukaryota; kingdom Metazoa; phylum Chordata; class Aves; order Passeriformes; family Aegithalidae; genus Aegithalos; species Aegithalos caudatus. The sequence goes on along the minus strand of WEIU01019048.1, from coordinate 133,125 downwards.
TCCACCATAAAATTAAAAGTTGTGTGTTCAGATAAATCAATTAAGACCTTGTTTGCAACACCTACAGCTCAAGTCCCCCTGATCCAGGGTCTGGCCAGCTGTCGGAACATTTGGCTTCTTCTCAGCAGGACACACAACAACACACGAGCGCTTTTAAGCACTCATCTACCAGAGGAGTAAAGCCCCTTCCTAATCCCCACCCCCGCTGAACGTGGGGCTGCCTGCAAAGCTGCTGGCCCCCAGAAGGAGGGAGGACAGCCTGCAGCCCTAGGGAAGAGGGGAGGACAGCCTGCAGCCCCCAGAAGAAGGGAGGACAGCCTGCAGCCCCCGGGAAGAGGAGGAGGAGCAGTGGGAGCTGCAGGGAGAGGGGAGAGCTGCCCCTCTCGTCCAGTCGGGTTTCCTTTGAAACCTGCAGTTCCTCCAGCTGCCCTGAGCCTCCTTTCCTGCCCAGCAGCACTTGGCCACGTCTGGATGCTGCTCAGAGCATCACAGAGTGCTGAACGGGTCAGCCCAGAGGGAACCAGCCCTGCTCAGCCCCTGGAAGCTGGGCTGGCACCACAGGCTGCCAGCGTGAACCCCCTGTGGTACCTGGGACTGTTCGTCACTGCTGGCAGACCAGGAGGAATAAAGATGCAGGTGAACTGGAAATCAGACCTCAGGTGGAGCCTGCTGGCTCTCCTCAGGCACAGCAAATGAAGACCCCCCCTCCTCAGTTTCCCTACAAAGCAGCTGCTGCTCACACCAGGGCTGAGCTCAGGGCACTCGAGTGCTTTGGCTTCCACATCCCAAGCAGGGCACACACATCTCCCCTGCAGGGCACCTCTCCCTCATTAATGCTCTCGAGCTGTGCTAAAGCAGAACAGAAAGACCCAGAACCTCACAGTGCCTGGTGTGGCCCCTGCCCATGCCAGCCTGGAGGTGCCAAAACCAGCCCTGCACCTGGGCATGGTGAGAGTGGGGGTCTCAACATGCCACGTTTTGGGAAGCAGCCTGAAAACTTGGACTTCTACACAAGCCATGGGCTCAACAGGCTCCAGACCTGCTGCCTCTGCTCCTTCCTTAAATCCATGATTAAAACGCAGCTTTGGAGCTTTAACACTTCCAGAGAGTAAAGCCGATATTCCCTGAATCCGTGGCCATTCCCTGCATCCAGGCACTCCTCCCCTGGGAGCCCAGCTGCTCCAGCCTTCACAGGGTGCTCCCCAGCATCACCAGTGGTTTCACACCTCTGCACAGTACCCCCACAAGAATTCCCTCAGATTCAACAGTTTCATCTCCTTCCCTTCCCTTCCCTTCCCTCAAGTCCCCCCTGTAAAGCTTCCTCCCATGTTGGACTCCAGGGATTTTTAAAAAAATGGGGAGAGAAAAAGGTAAAACACAAGCACAGAAAATCCCACAACAAAACAAAAAGCCCTCACAACAAACTACGTCCCTCCTGGCAAAACCCAGAGCGCCGCTTACACAACATCTTTACTCGCTCCATTATTTATAGGGCAACTGAAACATTTATTCCTACACAGAACTAGCCGGCGTGCCAGGGAAGGGAACAGTGGAAATCCTCCTGGAAGAGGTAACTCCATGGAAATCCTCCTGGAAGAGGTAACTCCACAGTGAATCAATAAGCAGGGCAGCAAAACTGCTGTTAATTATTCTTGCTGGGAACTCTGTCCCGCCCCAGCACTGCCTCTTTCTTCAATCAAGGAGAAGAAATGTTGGATGCATAAAATAAACCCCATCCTCAGCACTGGCAAGGAATTAGTTTCAAAGTCAAAGACATCAAGTTCCAGAAGTTCACATCCCAAACCAGCACCTGTAGGGTCATGGCTTGGAGTTGGTTCATAGGGACAGGACGTCCCCCACAACCAAGGTTTTTCCCATTGAGCCCAACCCCTTCTACAGGCATTGAGCCTGCCCCACGCCATCTCAAAGACCAGGAAAAGCTGCCAGTGGCTCTTGGCAAAGCCTGGTGGTAGCACTGCCATGCTTGTCAGTACAAACAGCTGCACCCCCTTCCCCACAAACATCTTTTTGTGGCCACGGATTTCAGGGCAGGATGAAGTAATTACTGATGGGTTATGGGCAGACTGGAGCCTGACTGTCTCAGAGAAGGGCTAATCAATAGCAGGCCATCAATAGGCCAATCAGTCACCTCTGCTAGGAGCTATGCCCCAAGGAGGCCCAAATCCCATTACTCTTGGGTCAGACCCCAGTGCTGGGTCCCCAAAGGCAGGGCTGTGTAATCTGCTCTTTGGGGCACACAGCACAGCAGCCTCGTGCCAGAGCTCACAGCTGGGCTTGCCCTGCCTGCGAGGAGCAGAGCTAAAAATGAAATTAAATTACTACAGGCCAGGAGCCAGCTCGGTGTGGGCTTGGGGAGGGTGCTGGAAATGTGGGATGTGGGCAGCGAGGTACCTGTGAGAGAAGACAGCTCCCTCCTGGGTTCCCTGGTGCCAGGCAGCACCAGAGCCACGTGCCCTGGAGTGACAGTCCCTGCTGCACTACCAGGACAAGGGCAAAGGTATCCCCGTGCCCAGGAGCTGCACCATCAGCATCCTCCCCAGCCTCCGGGTGCCAGCCATGGCCGGCGTCCCAGGACCAGCAGGACACGCCGTGCTGAAGGTCTCCCCTGCTTTAATAGGATCTGTCGTCTGGCAATCTAATTTGATCGAGGAAAACTAATGAAAACAGGCCCTGGTCTGCAGCACGGATTAGCCCAATCAGCCCGGAGTGGCTACTTTATTGTTCAGCTCCCTGGCAGCAGCTGTGCCTGTGTGCAATCAGGCCTGAGAGGCAGCGGGCTGCATCCGCCCCAGCTGCCCCAAAGCTCGGGCCAGGGGCTGCCCAGGGGCAGGGCTTTGACACCCACGTGGCAGTGGGGCACAGGGACAAGCACAGATCCCTCTGAGAAGGAAGCATCACCACCGACACAGGTTTTCATTAGCTTTAAGGGATGTCCCTGGGTTAAAACCAAATCCCATTACTTAGGAGAACAGCGTGTCTGGTGCTGACTGCCTGCCTTGTGAGTGCCCAGAGGTATTGATGGGGCGATGTGTCCCATGGCGAGGCTCATCTGTCCCCCCCAGAGCCCGGTGTTGGGTCTCCAGGGCTCAGAGAGGTGGAGCAGATCCACACAGAACATCACAGAGTCACCCCAGCATGGTTTGGACCCTAAATATCATCCATTTCCACTCTCTGCCATGGGCAGGAACACCTTTCACTATTCCAGCTTGCTCCAAGCCCTGTCTGACCTGGCCAGGAACAATTCCCAAGATGGGACAGCCACAGCTTCTCTGGGCAGTGTGCCAGTGCGTGGAGGAATGGGGTGGAAGAGGACAGGAGAGGGAAGAAAAGCGTGGAAAACACCCCGACTGTGTCAACCCTGAGATTCCTCCTCTGGGGACCTCCCTGGCAGCAGGAGCACAGGTCCTGGGTGGGTCCCTGCTCAGGCTGGCACTCAGGGAGGCAGAGGGTGGGAAAATACCTGTACCAGCAGGGACTGTCTCCTTCTGCCTGCACACATTTGCTCAGCAGAGCAGACACAGCAGATGCTGGGAGGTTCAGCCCTGCACATTCAATCACACGCACTCCAGCAGCGCCAGGAGCCCTGGGATGGCCAGAGGCTGTGGCATCTGCTTGTGGCCACCATCCAAGGGGTGCCACACACCGGGGTCCGGGCCACGAGCCCCAGCCCCATTTCACACACACAGGCAGAGCAGGAGGGAGAGCTGCTGGAAGTGACACTGGCACTGTGGGCAGGACCTCGAGGTGTCTCAGCAGGTGTGACAACACAGAGCACCTGGCACTGCCACCTCCAGCAGCACCTGGGGCTGGGGTGAGTCCCAGGGCAAGGGCCAGGCGTGCTGGCAGCTCAGGGGGGTTTCTCAGCCTCTGTCCAGCCCCAGGTCAGTCCTCTCCCCACACATGGGTTGCAAACCCAGGACAGCAAGGACGTGGGAGGGTTTAATGGATGGGGAGAAGCTCCAAGCACACAGTGCTGGCAGAGAAGTGTGAAGCTTCAGGAATTACAGCCCTGAGCCACCTGGGACGCGTGCATATTGACTTAGACCCGAGCCTTTAATAAGGCAGCTAACAGCATTGCTTTTACATTCATCCCTCTTACAAGCTGAACATGCCCAGGACAAGTTCATGTTCCAGCTACAGCGCTCGCCGGGCTCAACCGAGGGATTACCCAGCCTTGTAGCTACAGCTCACTCTTCTCCCCTTTCTTCCCTCTCTCTGTTCTGCCTCAGTGTCAGGTCAAACAGCTCTTCCCTCTCCATGTTTTGGTGTGTGCTCTGCCTGCAGATCACACACCTGCCCCAGGTGAGACGCTCCTGCCCTCTCCTTTTGTAGCTGCGGAGGAGCAGGGCGCACGTCACCGCTCTTTTCAAGTCCTTTTCAAGGATTCACCTGAACATTTCTGTTACTGCCCGATGGGCCACAAAAGCTCCCCAAAAATTCTGCACCTGCGCTCCAGAGCCACTCGTGCTGACAGTGCCAGCGTGGCTCAGCAGATTAATGTCACCGCCGCGCCACACAAATGTCTGCTGATGGAAAAGTGATGGCAAAGGGCAGGAGGAGACTTTGCATGGACATTAACAGAGGCTGGAGTACATTAATATTATCGACGGGCTGTCAGCGAGGCTGAAGAGGCTGTGCCAGCCCTGAGCAGGGGATGGAGGCACGGCAGAGGAGTGGGGACACACGGCAGAGGAGTGGGGACACACGGCAGAGGAGTGGGGACACACGGCAGAGGAGTGGGGACACACGGCAGGGGTGTGGGGACACGGAAAAGCGAGCGCACTGCCCGTGGGGTGCCGGGCAGGAGGGGAGCGGTGGCAGCACACAAAGAGAGCAGCCTTGGGAGCAGGGCTGTGGGGACACACGGCAGAGGGGCCGGAGGAGAGGGAGGCAGCCTGTGAGTGCCCTGACCCGTGAAGGAGCAGCCCTGGGAAGGCCCCTCGGCCACCCACATGCTCGCTGTCAGCTCCACGCAGGCCGTGGCCCTGATGCCTTCGCCTCCCCCTCGCCAGGCTGCCCGCGGGGGATGGAGGGCGATGCTCGGGCACAGTGGCACTCTCTGGGGAGCAGCTCCCCGTGCCCACCGGCCTGGGGACACATGGGGGACACCACATCCCCGTCCTGCTCCGTCCCAGGCAGCCCCAGCTTCAGCGGACGGCTCGGTGCCAGCGGCGGAGCGCGGTCCTACGGCAGCGCTGAAATACGGCGGTGGGAAGTCCCCTACTGCTCCCTGTGTAGCATTTTATCTTAATAACATTTTATCTTGGATGACAAGCCTGTATAATGTGGTTTAAAAGCCACGGCTACGCTGACACCAGAACAGGGGGAAGGAAAAAAGCTCTTTTCTCCCGTCTAATACATTTGCTGAGGTCACAACTTGCGAACCTCTGGCTGTATCTCGCTCGCCAAGCTGGGAGCTGCTTTGTAGAGCGGCTCAGAGGCAGCGGCGGGAGCTCAGCCCTGCTCCTCCCTCCCGCTCAGGGTTCCGGCTCTAAAGGCTCTGCCTCTCTCTTTCCTTTGCAGTTTTGGCTGGGGGAGGGTTTTTCTTCCCCCCTGCTCTGTGCAGTGAGTGCTGGAGGCTTTGAAGAGGGAACTGCGAGGCTTTGCTGCATCCCGAGGCTGGCGGGAGGCTGAGCCCCACCAAGCGAGCTGCCTGTCCCACCTGCACCAGCAGCACAGCCCTGGCACGGCCCAGACTGCCCCCAACACCTCCCTGACCATCCCAGGGCCACCAGTCCTGCAGAACCCGGCCCTGCAGCACCCAAACTCCCCGGGCACGGTGTCCCTGCTGCGGCAGGCACCGCAGCGACGCCGCACAGCACAGCATCATTAGGAGACAGCTATTCTGGTCTAATTGCCAGTGGTTCACAGCAAACATGGCAGTCTGTGCTCGGAACAGAACCGTGGAATCGCTCTGAAGACAAAGGATGCCCGAAAGAAAGAGTAAAAACTGACATTAAACCAGAGAGGGGCCAGCAGCACACAGCCAGGTTGGCTTGGGGAGGGAGAAGACACTGACCCAGCAATGAGGGTTAAGCTCTTCTTGTGAGAGCTAATTTAAGGTCAGGCAAATCCTGCTGACAGATTATTTTTCACCTAAAACGTTCAGCCACCCCAGCACAGCAGGACCTGGAGAGCAGCTGGAGGAGCTGCTGGAAATGCCCTGGCCCAGGCTGGGGAACAGGACCACCCTGTCCCTGCCCAGGACCACGGGCAGACCCCTGCCCCACGCTGGGCTCCCCCTCACACCAACAGCAGCCAGAGCAGCCCAGCAGCTTTGCCAAGACCCAGGCAAATCCCACCCTGTGCAGCCACTCTGGTGCAGCCCCAGGAGGGACAGGAGTCCCCCCCGACCCCAGGCTGTCACTCTGTCACCTCTGCTTTGCTGTGACAGACAGACAAGCCCCGGCTCTCAGGACCATCAATTATTCACACACACTTTTTCTGAATATTGATGTTAAAAGCAAATTCCCGGCTTGCCCCTCGCCTGCACCTCCAAAGGGATTTTCATGCCACAAGGACCCACGTTCCTGAGGAGCCACAGGGGGGAGGGACACATGGAGGGACCTTCACTGCCACCAGCTGGGTCTGGGGTCTGCAGTTCAGGGGGGGACAAGAAACCCCCGGGGTGGGGAACATCCCATCCCAAGGGATTCAGCCCAGCTGAAGGAGCAGCGAGGAAGGCTCAGGGAATGAAAGGATGTGTCTGTCAGAGACAAAAGGAGCTTGCTCTCCCCCTCACTCGTTCACAAGAAAATATTTGTAAACAAATGCTTCCTGCTTGTGTTTATCCAACTTTGAGAGACTTCAAATGGAAGCCTGCTCCCCATACCGTATCATTACCCTTCATTATTGCAATTTTCCAGGCTTTAGGTGGCTGGAGAGGGAAAGCACAGGATAATGCAGTGCTCAGAAGGCTGCAGGAAGTTAAACTGGGAGAGAAGCAAGCCCACGCAACCCAGTGACACCAGGCCCACGTGGAGGGCACTGACTGTGCAGAGCCAGCACAGCTCCTGCATCCAGGGCAGGAGAGATTCTGGCTCTTTGTGCCAAGTGTCACAGCCACGGACACCCTGACTGGCCCAAAACACCAAGGATGCTCCAGCTGGATGCTTCTCCAGGCTGGAGCACCTCAGCCAAGCCATGCCAGACCATCCTTACACAAAAGACCCCTCCTTCCTTGGCCTAAAGGTGCTCTGGTGATGGACTGAGTGTCCATTTATCATCAGTAGGTGCTGGAACAACCAAAGGACAGCTGACAAACGCCAGCAGGAAAGGAACTCTCTTGAAACAGGGAAAGGCTCCAAAAAGAAATCTCATTTGTAGATCATTGCCTTGATATCTCAGCATTTTTTACTTCACAATTCTGTTTTATATAGCCCTGTTTATTGCACTGATATCTCATCCTGCAGATTCATCTTGGATCATCGTTAATGTTCCTCTCCAGCTTGCAGAGATGCCTCTGCTTATCGTAAAACTCTATGTTGAAATTTCAGATTAATTAAAAGCTGTAAATTGCAAAGCCAGATGCGATAACTCACATCTTCACCCTTCAAAAAAATTAAAAAAAAATCAAACCACCAAAAACCAAAACCAACCAAAAACTAGGAAAATGAGAAAAGCGTGAAAGTCTCTTGGTTTATAGCACGTCTGTCCCCTGAGATGGGTTCAGCCCAAAGCCACCATCCTCACCGTGAGCCAGCCAGCGCTGCCACCGAGGGTCCCCAGAGACACGGGGCAGGTGGCAGGAGCGACACGCACATCCCAGGGCTCCCTTCCCAGTGCCACCCCTGGGAGCGCAGGGAGAGGCGGCGCCGGGGGGGCTCCGTGCCAAAGGAACCCCCGGGCAGGGCGGGAGCCCCGCAGCCACCCCAGATCCCCCCCGAGGCGGCTCCGCTGTCCCCGGCACCGCGGCGATGCCG